>JAQIXP010000241.1:0-30579 GCA_034700285.1 Proteroiulus fuscus | reverse complement strand
ACATACACGAGTAGGGGTATGAAAATATTCGTTAATATTAGAGATATTTCATCTGTTAACTATGTATTAGCTGGTACTGAGCATATATGTATGTAGGTCTATGCTATTAACATGTCAATATTTGGGAGGACTTGCACGTTTACTGGCATAGAACATGACAAGAAAATTGCGTTTCTTCATTAAAAAATACGTACATTGTATGTACAATAACGAGAATGGATAATCAACTCATTAATTATGAAATACCACACAAGTTTTTTTTCTTAATTACACACACTTAAACTGCTAATTACGACGGGATGAAAAATAAAATACTTAATTATTACAATGTTTGTCTTTCCCCTTACGAATAAAAATTGAATTAAATATAAAAAAATGAACGAATTACAGTGCAAGGATTTAAATAAGCCTTTTTAAGCAGTGTTCACGTAAACCTAGACGACTGTTAAATGACCAAAATTAACCAATTCTAACGAAAATATAGAAGAAAAAAAATTGTTCAACAATGTAACAAAAAGTTTGTTAATAGTTTGCCCCTCTTAAAAAATTTTGAATCCAACAGTCTGCCTGTAATTTTACTAAAGCATTTACTCCTGAGTAAAATTGCATGCAGTCTGAAGGGCAATTAGTTGTAGGCCTAGTAATGCGTTTTCATTGAGAAGCCATTTTTAATTTCATTTTTAAATTCAAATCAACTCGTTCAACGTCAAAATGAACTGAAAGTGGATTTCATGAGAAGCTATTATCAATTATAGTTTGGGTTATATTTTAAAAGTGTACACATTGTTCTGCTTAATATTAATGCGTGCCATACATATTATAGTTATTATTATCCCCTCTGTAACACTGCGTATAGGATTCATATTGTTCACGTGATGGCTGTTAAACGCAAATATGTGTACTGATGGACACGTTTATTATACAGTTAGCCATACAGTTACTATAGCAACAGCTTGTGTACCATCCCTTGTAGGTTTATCAGTTTTGCCTAATTTATGAATTTTTCATTGGAACTTTGTATACATTCGGAACATCTTTTGTGCCCATTTGTCCATACATACGTTCGTATATGCATTATGTATACTACCGAATATCATACGAGCTCGTACATCAAATCATGAATGAAATACGTTTTGAAAGAGTTCAACTTCCACTTTTGTTACGTAACGATTAAAATATTTTCTTCCGCATTTTATTAACACTTATTATTAACAGTAATTCTAAATGTAGCAATGCAAAGAATTTCCTAAATTATTTAAACAATTTTTATTTTTTTGTTGCCGTTATTTGTTTTGCAGAACTTCGACTAAACAATTAATACTGCATAGATTAAGAGCACTTTATCTTTTAGAATAATTCAAATCTTAAAAAAACAAAAATAATTGCTAACAACAAATGGTTAAAGATGACATGACATTATAGCAGATGGTTCATATTTCCAGGTACTTTATGATCCATCCCAAAAACGAAAAATCCATACGACATCACATTTGCAGCAAAAATAACAATTTAAGTTTGATGTCATACGAGAACAGCTGAACCAAAACGTGATTCCAAGAAGAGGTTAAGCCACACTTGTAAACAAATATTGGGCGTGCTAGCAAATAGTGAGGTTGTTGGTCTAAATGTGTTGATCCAAATATTATATTTAAAAATAGTTAACCCACATGCAGTGCAAACAGAATGACACGAAGGGTTTCAGGATAATTAATTAAATAACCATTATCATTATATAGAATCCTGCTGAACCACTTAAGAGTTAATATAAACATGCAATTCAAATAAATAACCTGGTCTAATCAGTAGCATAATTATAAGGGCTGTTCTAAACATTTTGTCTCCTAATATGGCTGCTATAAATGCGCAATAGTCGACTTCGCTTTTGCATCATGGTTAAATAAACTTACACGCTAAACTTTAGATAGGCAATCACGCATTACACTGAAGTATTGCATGATTGCTTACCTACAAAACTGCATCTAATCCATCAATTTACAATAACAAAATTTCAGCAAAATACAGTGAAAATGTAAATAAAAAAAACCCTACAGAATGTTCTGGCCGTATAAGTTTATGGAAAAATAAACTTAAGGACTCGACTGTACTATCTAGACTCCTATAGAGAATAAAATCAAAATTTAATCAATCTAAAAGCCTTATATCGTTGTGCATGGGCTACATAAAAACAGATGGTAGGTGGGTTTAATCTAGGATTATTTATTTTCCAAAAAGTATAACAAAGGCGCTGAATGTTTGGCCTTTGCTGAATCCACGTATTGAATTGAATCAGGGAGCGGAACCGAACCAATTCGTTCTTTTACGTGCATTAGTTCAGACATACACAAAAGGATATTTACGTATAACCGAAACCAATATATTACAGGCTATTTATAACCTATTGTAGAATAATGTTATAGGAATAAATTGGCTACTATTCACCGAATTAAACTTGATAATGCATACACATTAAGAGTGCCAATTTTTACGAATGCTTAATACGTGTGAAATAATAAATGTTTTTGCAACGATTTAGAAAAACGAAAGTAATTTTCTAGAAAAGTTAGCAAAGTCACTCATGGAAAAGAACCGGATCTCATGTCAAATCATTCTAAAGCAAGCCAAATCCATGAAAATTGCGTGTCAGATCAGAATTATGTTAGTTTAAGGGGGAAGCTTTTTAAGTTACCTATAAGAATATCTACTAAGATTTAATTAGTCGAGATCCAGTTCTTTAGATCTGTTCAACAAACGATAATAAAGCACTTTGGACTGATCTATTCTCATCTATGACACCAAATTCCAATTGTTTTGACTGAATCCTGCCTATATATATTTCACTCAGAATTTTGGCCCGAGTTTTCACAGTACTTCAACTGTATTCCAAATCGATAAATTGAAACAAAATGTAATCGCTTTAGATTAATGGCCCAAGGGGATTAAAAATTTCATGGCAAGTTATACAAACAAATTATACTATGCAAACCTTAGTTAAATGTCACACACACATATACAGATGGCATTTCTGGATATCTTACGTCATTACATTCTTTAGAGATTCGCATCATTAATATTAAAAATAGATATGAGGTTCTCACGAAAGTGTTTATGTTTATTATAAGTGAATAAATGAAATTGGAAATTCAAGCACATTTGAACTTTAACTTAAGCAGAGTTTATGAAGATAACAGTTATCGATTTAACTGAATTGGAAAGTGCAAATACGGTGAACACGAATCCAATGCACGCAATTGGTAACTCTGTTTAACGGTCACATGGTTAACAGAGGCGTTTCAGATGTTTGCAAAAGTTAACCAGCATTGTTGAAATGAATTATTACGAAGTAAACATTTATTATCCCTTTTTTAAAATTAATTATATTTAATGAATTCATTTCTTCCAATTGTATGCTGAATACGCATTTTTTAAAATAAGATTTGAGGAGCCCTTTAGAAGAAACTTAAACATTCAACCCCATTTCAGCATGCATTAATCTAGTAATTTACGTATAAAAAGGGAAATTCGAGAGGTTTAATTTGCCTCGTAAATTTAAATTTAGTTTTGGATATATTTCTTAAGCTAAATTCTAAAGCTAGAAAAAAAGCATGTTCATTCCAATCCTCTGAAGGAAATTCGTGCAACAACTGATGCTTCTTATTGGTCCTTTTTCTAAAGTTAAATATGACAATTGGAATAATTTTCCTAAAAATCGTTTAAAATTATTAGGAATCAATTTAACAATGATATTTAAGTCTAAAGTCTCCTCTTGTTAGTTAAATTATAACCCCATAGCAAATGACAGCACGATACAATGGTGGTAGGGTACTGAATTGAATTGAATTGAACTACTATATAATAAATACTTCCAATTTAAGACTGCAAAGTATGTATACGTTATCTTACCTTAAGTAGTCTAACTTCCCTCAAGGCAATTTTTCGTATAAGAGGATCATCTTCTGTTTCCACGTATTTCTTAATTGCCACTAATTGTCCATTTTCCTTATTTCTGCATTTAAATACAACGCCATAGGAGCCTTCACCGATTTTACTCAATTTCTCGTATTTCTCCATGAGCCGATTGGGCGACGGATATTTTCTACAAAATAATAAAAATTAAGACATCAATTTAATTAGAGTCAATAGTTAATGGACACTAATTTAGTTTAAAATAAAGATTCGGTTATACTAAATTTAAAAAATCGCATACTTTCAACAAATTGCAATGCATTAATTGTTTACATGTTTTTCTTAGCAGGAATAAGGCTTTGGGGGAAACACATGTATAAGTAAACCATCAATTGTGAAGTGAAAGTATACGATTAAAACAATAAAGAGGTATTCAGTCCAGGTTTAACATGCGAATATATAAATAATGCAAATGCATATAAAACAGCTGCCAAAAATTCCACATAAAACATTGAACATACTTTCCTCTATATAAATATGCATTATACGGCATGGTTCCTATATAATTTAATTTGTATGGAAGATACGGAAGGTCGTCTTATAAGTTGAAGAAAAATAGCAAAAAAAACTATAGAGTAAATCCTTAAAAGCTTTATGAAATATTGAGCTATATGCACTACTGGCTATATGAACACAACTTTTACACTATCGAATCTATGGAAGAAATTAGTTCATGATCTTGCAGCTGTAGAAAGCATTTCTATACTGAATTACATTTCCTCTTTTTGCCAAGCAGATATTGGCCATTTGAAAAAATCAATGAGTAGGCCTATGTGATGATCATGATATGGGCTGTGGCAAAAGCATTTCAATCGAAATTACGCATCGCAACTAATACGCTCGAATATTGAGAATTAAATCTTAATTTACAGAATTAATAAACGAAACAAACGACAACTACCATAAGGAAGGGAATGGGGGGCTAACCCCCCTCCCAAGTATATAACCATATACATTTTTACAGAAAAATGGAAACTAACGTATATGACATGATCCCCCCATTCCCCCTTTCTCTCCAGAAATTTTTTGAAATTATCCTAGTTCATCACTGAGACAAGTATTGATAAAATAAATTTAAAGCTATACAAAGCAAGATGTTTTTGTGCTGAATCACGATGGTATTGTTTTTATCTGTTATGAGAGCAATATTCGGTGGATTATTTCGAAACTTTGTGGGTATATGCAAATGCTGTAAGTAGTTTCACATAATGCAGTATATAATTACGGCCTATAATTGTATATGCACATTGTGTGGGTGGCGATGATATAAAGGACACAAACATTGCATTGTGAGTATTTTCGGACAAATATTATACCAATTTTGAAATTCGCATCGATATTTTCATTTAATAACAGTGACCCGGGGGGGGGTATAGGCGCTGAGAGGGGTGGCAAGGGAGAGGCGATTCCCCCTTTTCGGGAGTTGTCTGGCCCCCTGGACGCACATTTGTCTTTCAAAATAACACATCACTTGTATACATCGGGCGTTGGCGCCCTTCCCTGGAAAATTTTCTGCCGGCGCCCATGGGGGAGGGGTTCAATGCCCCCCTTTTCATACCCATACCGTTATATAGGAAAAATATAAGAACTCCACATCATTTATCTTCTTTATAAAGTGTTTCTTTAAAATGAGGCAACCAGCAACTTTATAATAAGGGGGATCAGTGTCACAGGTGACTAAGCGCCATTTTTAGTTTCCTATTTCTTTGTGTATAGGTTAATCTGTTATTTTATTTCTGTTAACATTTATTAAAATTTCAAAATGCATCATTCAGTTTGACTATATATCAATAAACATAGTTCTATTTATTTCATGTAATGAAGCCAATTATTATTAACCACAATAATTATTATGGGTAGAGATTTTTGATTTTTTTAATTTTCATCGCTCTCAGAAAGACCAGAAAACTCTTGAATTTAATCGTAATCAAAATGTTGATATATACACAAGTATATTCACCCACAAAATATAAAGAGTTTTTCTTATAGTATTGTTTACCTATATACTACTTTCTTTGCCTATGTTTTATAATTTGGAGTTTTTATCTACTGCTGCGAAATTTGACAACAAATTATTCAATTGTTAATTGAATAATGTTAATTGAAACATGTTGACAATATTCTCTGATATTTCCTTTAAAAACGCAATATTGATCCATATTTATACACACACACTGTGTAAGGATACACATATAAGCACATAATATGTCATTTATGGTATACCATCTGTATCTATTCTGAATTTATTGCTCATGTATTTTACCGTGAATAATCTTAAACGTCGTATTTTGCATTAATTTTTACAATAATTTCTAATTTATTCTATAGGCTGCATGCAACCATATTCGAAAAAGCACTTAACTTTTTTCTTGTAATTTATATAATACATTGCCTATATAATTGCGATTGAAAAACTAAATGGTAACCCAGCATCGATTTTTGTATGAGCTATCGTGTATGCACTTGACCTTGATCACTGTGCATTGTTTTTTGCTATCATTTAAAAGTTTTCATGATAAACAAAACAAAAATTAAATTATGTTATTTTCCTAATTATACAATGCAATATACCGGTACCTTTGAAAGTAATAAATATTAGATAAGTTCCTATCTTGGTACACGAATTAATTATAAAAAAAAATATTTTTTAAATCTATTTTAATAGGTTTTAATAATTAAAGAACATTTTAAACGTATGTATAATTAATTTTTACTGTGCTATAACTATATTTACTAATTGGATATCCGATATTGATTGAAAACGACAACATTTGCCCTTCAAACGCAGGCCTGCATAAGAAATTTCTTATTTTATTTTACGAGAGCCTACGCAAATCAATTGCAAAACTAACACAAAGGTAACAACACTGACAATTTTAACAACTATACATCCATGATAAACTCACCGAAATTAGTAAATGTGGACACATTTAAGAACGCTCAGCTGGCAAAAGAAATAAATAAGCAAATAAACGAGGCAATACGGGGGACGATTTTTACTGCTGCCTTTCCGCCATCTTCTTTGACGTCAGAAATATCGATCCGCACGGAATCGATTGAGCAATAATTCAAAGGATCCAGGTGGCGTTGCTAACATGTTGTGTGCGTGTTAATTCGGCATAAAATATTTAACTGTATTTTCCTTATTATGTCAGAAACCAAATCTAGGATACCTTCCCAATATTTAAACTATATTAGTGTAATAACTGTTACCATAGATCAATACCACAAGTTTAAACCAAAAAAAAATTAAACAAAATTTTAGAAAGAAAGAGATTTGTGGGGTGCAGTGAGTAAGACATTAAAGCTAGCAGTGATTGCCAACTTTCAAGGGGGCAGGTTAAGGGACGAAAATTCATAGTTTTTATGGCAAAAATTTGCTAAAGGTTACAGGTAGTGAGCGATTAGTACGTATGATAAATATTTGGGTTCCTTCTGTTTATCGGGCTGTCATGGAAACCTGCATTTTAAATTCTGCGCTAAATCAAACACGAGCCAAACAACACTAAACCAATCCTTGTTGTGTTGTAGCATTGTTTGTGATCCCAAAATAAAGGAAATACCAAGAAGTTGTGCCGATCGTTTCATATACAATATGATGCTAAATTTATCTGTTATTAATATTAAGCAATGCATTTTTAACACGTTCATCGGTAATTTTGTTTGGTCAAAATGTCGAAATTTCTGTCATTATCGTCAAGAATTCCAATAGAAAGAAATTGAATGAAAATTTTTCATTACAATCTAGGCATTATAACAATAATAACTTGATTTTTATTGGTTATTAATGCGCAAACTCTAACATAATTTTTTTTAATATCCTTCTTGGCATTTACTGGAAACGTTTCCGTGTTCCTAGCTTTTTCGTGAATACTATAGAGAAATCCGCCCATGAGATGTTACAGAAACTCTGGCTTAAAATATCACGCAAAATAACTATGAAAAAACCCATCAACCTCGATGTAAGGTGGAAGTTTACACGCAATTGCCACTTAATTAATTCTCCAACTTGGCTACGATTTGCTATAACCAGCAACAAGCAAAAAAAAAAGTTCAGTGTACGCATGTGGAAAATATAAATTAAAAAGTACATGAAACCCTTTTAGCAACTTATTTGAAAAATTAGAACTATTATTGAAGTATAGTTACAAAAAGCATACATTAAAAAAGTTGGCTTACTATATTTAATGTTTATATGCATTGCAATTAAGGTGGAAAATTAAAAAAGGTCAATGACGTCCTTACCTATTGGATGTCAGGGATAAACCTCGGCCCAATATCTCCATCCCAATAACTGCAGCATTGCTCCAGTTGGGGCGGTTCTTCGTGGTCGAAATCATTCGGTCAGTTTCCTTGAAATGATAAAGAAAATTCAATTAGTATAGAATAAACATAATTCATTAAAATTCATTAGCTAACATGAAGATTTAGTTTGGAAATCAATATAAGCAAACTTTAAGAGTAGAAATGCTAACTACTGCATTTTTGTCACTCGTAATTTCCTTATAAAAATCTCCAATATTTTTGACAATAAATTAAAATAGTTTTGTCAATTAATTCACAATAGATTGTTATCGTACGAATCCAAAATACAGCCTGTGCATAACGGGAAACATTAATATGTATGGTATATAATAAAAAAAATTTTAAACTTACCAAATCAAGAAGGTCACCTAGACAGACTTATTGACCGAACTATTAAGAGATATAAGTATTCTCAATTACAAATATGATTAATTGTTAATTATTATTTATCAATTATTTAGCTTACCTAATTTTCAGTTCTGCCTTTCTCTTTTTTGCACATTTTCCATCCCCAAATCAATGGATTTGTCGACTCTAAACACAAATGTTACAATGACCAAAGCCTAGATGGTCAGTAGGCACGTGACTTTATATCGATTGAAGGGGTGAGGGGACAGAAGTGACTGAAAATACTAATTGGTTCCACTTCCTAACCAATTTTTGCATGTTGATAAAAATTCCCGATTGTACAGTTAATCAGATTTCGGTAAGCGCAACAGAAATTACTCCATTGCTGCTTTACATTACAAAGAACTGAAATTATGTAACCAGAAAAACACTGAATGTATAATAAACACGCAAACAATTCAAAAACGGGTCACATTAGCATTTTAGGACTCGTGTGTGCAAGTCTGCCACTAGGTGATCCATACCCAACGTATGAAGATGAAACTTTTTTTTTAATTTTTAACAATGAAACAAATAAATTATGCAAATGTTTTCACAGTTCTCTATTTCAGCAAAAACAAATTTTAAAAAATAAAACGTATTCAATAAGAATCCTCCGTAAATAAAAACAAAATAAAAAGGTTTCTAGATTTTAAATATGATTTTATTAGCAAGCTTATAACCACAATTTCACGATAACAGATCAACAAAATGCGATCGTTTTAAAGCTAGTCTTACATTTTAATTTGAGCAACAAGCGCAACATTATAATAAAATATTCATAAAAATTTATTCATGCATTTAAGTGATTAGCAATACGTGACCAGTATAAAGGTCTATAACTAAGGGCAGTCTAAAAGCCACCCAGCAAAATAATCACATAGCAAACCGCAGAATTTGTGCAGCTTGGAAATAACAATCCGCAAAAAATTCGCACTATTATGAATCTAAAATTGTGGAATACTGCAGAAACACTGATAAAAATTTCAGTTTACAAAAAGTTAGAATCGGTTTTTCTGAAATTTTAACACCAGAAAAGACATAAAAATTCCCCAGTTTACTGTGTAACTTATTTTTTTGCTGGGCATGCAATCAAATATAATCCTCCGAAATCATTGCAGGAATTCTTACATGAATGACTGCAACCCAGTGACATGCATGCTTGCAAGCATCACAAATAATCGCACGGTTGATGTATAGCGCGACACTCAAGTACATGCCTTCCAGCATTACATTCGGAATAACTGTGGTACTCGTCTGAATCTCGATCTAGAATATTAGCAGGACAAATGACCTCAACTGGGTTATAATCGTTGTCATAGCGATCGTAGTATTTGCTACTACGATCATAGTAATTGTCATCGTCATATTTTCTACCACGGTAATTGTCATCGTCATATTTTCTACCACGGTAATTGTCATCGTCATATTTTCTACCACGGTAATTGTCATAACGGTCTGGTCTGTAAGGCCTGTATGGGTAGTTTTCATATTGATTACCGTAAGAGTACTCGCCATTTAGCCCTGGATATAAAATACTTTCATATGGGTACGTTCCCCTCATATCTTCGTATTTGTGGCCATGATGAGGGTTCCTATATTTGTCATTTCGGCCATGATATTTGTCACGTCCATAGTCATGGTGATATGGGTACATTTTGTTTCGGTATTTGTAATTGTCATAATCAAAGTAATTGTCAGAGGGGTAGTCATAATCGTGATGATCATCATAATCATCATAATCATAATCATAATCATCATCATAATCATCATAATCATAATCATAATCATAATCATCATAATCATACTCATCATAATCATACTCATCATAATCATGATTATCGTATTCATAATCATGATCATCGTATCCATAATCATGATCATCGTATCCATAATCATGATCATCGTATCCATAATCATGGTCATCATATCCATAATCATAATCATCATATCCATAATCATAATCATCATCATCATATCCATAATAATAATCATCATATCCATAATAATCATCATCATATCCATAATAATCATCATCATATCCATAATAATCACCATCATATCCATAATAATCATCATCATATCCATAATCATAATCATCATATCCGTAGTCATAATCATCATATCCATAGTCATCATATCTATAATCATCATATCCATATCCATAATCGTCATATCTATAATCGTCACCATAATTGAATCTACCTTTATCATTATAACCATCACGATGGCCTGGCCTGTAGTTATCATATTTAGAATCACCGTGACGTTGGCGTCCTCGATCATATTCCCTGTCATCACCATAATGCTGACCTCTGCCACCCTTATTTCCTGAAGGATGATAACCTCCCCCGTGTCCATACTGATCACCATGACGACTTCCTTTGGTACCATGTCTGCTGTCACCCTTTCCACCTCGTCCACGTCCTTTGTTATCATAATGCCGATCTCCGCCGTTGCCCTTACCATGTGATGGGCGATTACTTCCCCCATGTCCATACTGATCACCATGATGACTGTCATCCTGTCCACCTTTTCCATGTCCTTTGCTACCATAACCTTCACCTTTTCCATGTCCTTTGCTACCATAACCTTCACCTTTTCCATGTCCTTTGCTACCATAACCTTCCCCTTTCCCATGTCCTTTGCTACCATAACCTTCACCTTTCCCATGTCCTTTGCTACCATAACCTTCACCTTTTCCATGTCCTTTGCTACCATAACCTTCACCTTTCCCATGTCCTTTGCTACCATAACCTTCACCTTTTCCATGTCCTTTGCTACCATAACCTTCACCTTTCCCATGTCCTTTGCTACCATAACCTTCACCTTTCCCGCTGCCCTTACTATGTGATGGGCGAGTACTTCCCCCATGTCCTGACACATTATCATGATGACTGCCATCCAGTCCTCCTCTTACACCGCCACCATAACCTTTCCCGCTGCCCTTACTATGTGATGGGCGAGTACTTCCCCCATGTCCAGACGCATCACCATACCCTCCTCCTTGGGAACCATGCCCACCTCCTTGGGAACCACGCCCACCTCCTTGGGAACCACGCCCACCTCCTTGGGAACCACGCCCACCTCCTTGGGAACCACGCCCACCTTTTTGGGAACCAAGCCCACCTTTTTGGGAACCAAGCCCACCTCCTTGGGAACCATGCCCACCTCCTTGGGAACCAAGCCCACCTCCTTGGGAACCATGCCCATTATCATTCTGACCTTTGCTCTTCTGGCCACCATGACTTTGTTCCCCACCACCATGTACATTAACAGCACCTGACTTCGGAACACCAATGCTCTGTCCAGTCTTCGATGCCTTATGGCTATTACCGCTACTAACGGTACCACTACGTTTAAACAAGTCCAATTGGTCTCTGTGTTCGCGGTTGCCAACAAGTTTATCATCATTTCTGACAACACTGCTGTTATTGCTATTGACATCTTGATCTCCAGTTTTGTTAATGTTCCTTCCTAGTTCTCCTTGGTTTTTACTTTCGTTGACGTCAGTTTTAATACCGTCTAAAGTGCTGTTTCCTACAGACTTGTCTCCTTGTGCAAGGGCATCTCTGTGATGTTCACCAAATGCATCGATGTTGGTGTTTCTGCTAGCAGAATTGTTCACTTCTGTATGGGCACTATCGCTAGCATTGCGAATGTTGCTACTGGTGTCATCACTTGCAATCTCACTGCCATTTTTGACATTATGTACTGGGGCTTCGATTGATTTCAATATTTTACTGGACGTAGTTCCATGGAAGCATATATGAGCACAAAGCAGCCCAACGAATATTATTATCCTGGGCGACATCTTGGATAGGTTTAGTCTGTGGAAAAAAAAGTACAGATAATTATACGCTAAATTCACTCACACTTTATATATAGTAAAAATAATTTGTAATAATTTGTATTATACATATAATAACCATTTTTTCTGAGGGAATCTAAATTTTCTGTGAATGTTTCACTGGATTACTTGGGTGTTATTGATCAAAATTTTGAAATTTCGGATATTTTAAGTCTTATGTTTTTCATCTAACAATATTATTTTTTTCAAATAAACTTAACTTTAGCACACTTACCAATTAGAATGAACATTCGCATGGGTCTGCATCTCTTGGATTGATCTCTGAGTGTTCGTTCCATGCACTTATATACGAGCTCACAAACTTAAATAAATATAATATGCTAATTACATTATTATTGGTTTAGTTAACAATGCGTCGGAGAACTTTCGTACATGGATTAATAATTTGCTATTTTTAAACTCCCACTATAAGATATAAAGCAAGTTTCAAATTTCAATTAAACAACATATTGGAATAAATTCCACAAAATTGCAAGCATATATATATATATATGAGCTGTATAATTATGAAAATAAAACAAATTAAAGAAATACTAATTAGCACGTTTGCTACAATTTGTTTAACATATATGTTACGAGTAATAATGTAACAAACTTCTCTGATGCAATTGTTATAAATTATAAATAAATAAGTTGCAATTGTATATCAAGCTATACAAAATAAATAAAATATCTTTCAAACTTCCCCAAACGGAGTTAAGAGCTCAAAATATCTATAATGTTTAATCTCATTTCTGTGTTGACAGAAAGTAATTGTGAGCCAGCATTCAAAGGAAATAAACTGGCAATAATAAATAAATTAGAATGCTGAATTTTGGAGCATATTTTCAATTGAAATCATTTACTCCCACTCCCCATCCTCCCTCATTTATCAATAATTCTCATTGAATTTCTAAAACATTCCTGTAACAAAAATGCAAATTATGCTTTTTCATGAGTTAAAAAAACCGAAATCATGAATTCCTTTTTATTTTTTTAATCAGCCGTAAATGGCCATGCATTATTTCACTTTAAAACTTTCAAATGCTACGCATAATAAATTTTAATTTAAAAGATCTGTGCTACCACTGTAACCTTAAAATTTCCAGAAAGTTCTTTAAAAATAATTTTTTACAGGAGCACAACTAATTCCCCTCAGTTTACCTTCATTGGGGTCTATTAACTACAAGATCAGAATGATAAACCTTCTGTTTGATTGAAATGTTTAAGTGAATACCAGGATTCATAAATTTATGCAGTTTGTTAGAAAAAAATATGGATTTTTAACAAAAACCAACTCCCAAAACTTCATATAAACTATTTATATTGTGGTACATGCATGTATACATTTTGTATTTGAATTGAGTTTGAAATATATTCTGCCCAATTCTTTCTGATTGACAACTAAGGTAATAATAATAAATAAAACCATTAAGAAATATTTTTATATGTTCATTTTATTAACTATTATTTTTCTCAAACTTATTAAAATAATTTCTTTTTTACATATTAAAGTCAAAAATACACTAAATAAATATTCGTTTGTGAGATTCTCTATTGGATTGGTCATCGTGATAGGCCTAATGTGGATTGGGTGAACTTAATTCGGGATACCGGTATATGTATCAGTTGACTCATAATCATATCCTTCCGATGCAGCTGACGTATAATCATATCCACCCGATGATGTTGTGTCACCGTTGGAGTCATATGGACAATCCACATTGATAGGCCAATCGCAAACATTAACTTCAGGATCGGGATTAAAGTAAAGGCCACCTGCACGTAAAAAGAATAAGCACATTGTTAAAAATCATTTTCTTTAATTAAGGCTAATAATTGGAATGCTATCATTTTACGCACCGGGACAGTTGAATTCGTAAGGAGTACCATGGGCACAGATAAAAAAGTTTGAGCAATTTGTGGGATTAGGTAAAAGAACTAATGTGGCATTTGGACCATATTCTGGTGGTGGACATGAGACCACGTCGTCATTGTCACCATCATCCTCGTATTCGTCAGTAGCTTCGGTAGTTGCTTTGGTGCCAAATGCAAATAATGCAACAAATAGGATAGCGAAAGACATGAATCGAAAGTCCATTTTTTTTGCAAATTGAAGATTTCTGGGGAAAAAAAATCGTTTAACTCCAATGATCACAATACAAATTAAATATACACGCGCTTGATAATTTCCATAAAAGGAATTTAAATCCGTATTCATGTCACTATACATGTTGAATTACTATAATTATTCCTAGAATAAAATAAATCATTAGATGCCATTTCATATCAATAGAAAATTTAAAATTGTAAGAAACAGTATGAAATCTTATTAAGATATTTGGTGAACATTTCAGCATCAGTTGGTAATCCATTTGTATTAGCTGCAATTTTCTTACAAATCCTCTATTTTTGGAAGCCATTTTGTTTTTTTGTTTTTATTTCTGATTTAAAACCTTATGCAGTTCTTACTATTGTTCTTAGCGACACGTTCACAATTTAGAAAGTGATAAAACGATACTATCTGTCTTATTGTAAAATTAAATCTGACCAAAAAAAAAATTGAATGCCAATTGCTTAGAACAAATATTCCCCCGGAATATCCAACGCATTTTTATCAAGTTTCCTGATATCATGGCATTTAAACAATCTGACCCATTATCCACAAATCTTCTGAAGAATATATTTACTTCAAGACTTGAATAAAGAATAACTTGCCTGCTGTTACTGAATATTCGAAAAACAAAATTGCCTCCAGAAAGGGGGAGAATTCAAAATCTAAATTTCAGCAGAGGACGGAGGAAAAGAGGGGGTCAGTGCCCCATCAGCCTACCCTGAATCCAAACTTTCTGACCACAAAGTTAGTATTAAAATGCTTATGGAGTGCCTGTTTATATTAGGGTTTATTATTTTTTTTATAAAATCGAACTTTTAAAAAATAAAATATTTATAAAATAATTACAAAATTGTTTTTTAAAGAAACCATTCCAAAATCCACCAATGAAGTATTAAAATCTATAAGCAACTACATTTTTACATAAAACATATTCAATGAGGTCATTAAGTCCCCTAACACAGGTAACACTTGATGGTTACATCAAGTGCTACTTGGAAAGTAAAAATAAAGAAATGTTTGCCTCACAGATTGTCTAGTTTGTCAAACACAATTTAAAGTAATTTAAAATTATATTAATAAAGATAAATACTACAAAATAGTCAAAACTTCTCCTTTTGGGTTAGTTGCTTTAAAAATGGAATCAATTAATAAATTGCCTCATTGATTACAAAGTTATTTACGTTATAAAGACTAATGCAAATGAGATATTATGAACTTGCATATGAAAATAAAATACACAGTATACAGAGTCTACTGTATAATACTGTATAATAGCAAGCAAAATCAAAGACCACAAGGTTTCAATAAAAAAATAATAAAACAACAACTCACCAAAGATATTTGAAATGTACGATGAATTTACCGAGCAGCTAAAGTGATTTGAATTGTAATAAACCCCTTGTTTATATACAGTTTTTGATCTTCCAAATTGCACTGTAAATTCTGCTGTAACAAAGGAATTAAGAGGAGATTAATCAAAATATTTCCATGGTCAAGGCTTATTAATAGCCATAAGATTAAAAGATTTAAATTTCTCAATAAACGATATAAATTATTATGAATACACTTGCATTACCTCGTTTATGATCGTAGCAATTAGTACGCTGTAATTAGTTTAATCGGTTAATGATGGGGCGGACAGGCAGAAAGACGAATTATTGTAATACTGCCTGATTAATTGGGATAATATAACAAATAAATCTTTTAATCGATTCATTAATCAGCCACATAAAATGTATACGTAAAATAAATACATCACATAATTGTCGATCTTCCCATTTTACATGTTGCAACTGCCTAAATGTCTTACAAATTTCTATTTTCCTGAATGTATATGACTTGATCTTCCGAAGTAAAGATGGGAATAGGCTGACATTGTCTAATTTTGAATAATTATATTATTACGGTAATTATATTTATTTTTATTTTTTATTGTGGGGGAGACCAGAATATGTAACCTAGGTTAATTTTGAACAATATTTTATAAAATATTAATTAAATAACGTATCAAAGATAAATATATACGCAATTAGTCTTGCTAATTTTTTTTCAACAAAAACGTAATATATTTTTTTATTAATTTGAAATAAAAAGACGTTAAAATTTTTCTTTGTTAATGACAGGTATTTTAAATAAAAGGATAATCTATTCAAAAAGATAATGTAAAACCACATTTTTGGCTACATCAATTAAGCCATTCCACAAGTACATTTGATATAGAAATGTCATAATTTATTTTTTTAATGAAATCGCACTAGATTTCATTAAGCCGATAACCCCTTTAACATTTTATGAATGTCTTGGGAGCAAGGCAATTTTAACTTCTAATCCCTTTAAAGTGTTTCGTGTATAATAACTCCGTGCAATAAAAATGTCAAAGGTGGTTAATGCATACATCAGTAAATTAAATTAGGCATGCCCTATTCACGCTTACATATGTGATATAACTGGTTTGTAACATGTAATTCAAAATATGCCACTTTTACCACATACAAGCTCCAGAAATAATTAAACTAACATCATATCGATGACTTAGAGCACAAGTAGTGAATGAGCCATGTTATCACAATGGCTTATTCGCTACTTGTGCTCTTAAGCCATCGATATGAATATTCAAAAATAAATTTAAGAGTAGCAATGAGTTTCTGTGAGGGCTCTGTGATTAACTCATCCTGTGGTGATCTATGTTGCATCTATGGGATTTATTAGTCGTCAGAAGTAAAGAGGTATTTTTTAAATGGTTTTATTAATTTATTATTTTTTTTTTTATTTAAGGTTTTAAATGTTAAACTGAAATTTTGCTTAACATTCATTGATTCATGGTACACATTTACAAATAAAAATAAACAGAGTAATGTATTTACTAGTATATAACTGAAATTCAATAGACTGCATATAGTTGGCGATTACCAATAACATGCTGAAATGTTAAAAGCCACATTCATGAAATGAAAACGTATACAGGAATTGATCAAAATCTCATTGATTATTTTTAAAAAATACACTTTTTCTTATTTTGTTCTACTACAAAAATAAATGTTCATCTATTAAATGCACCTGAGCACTATCTATATAAATAATATACTATGGAAATTCTTTCTATGCAACATTGCTACATTTTACCACGAATATCCATTACAGGGCTACTAATATTTGCAATAAGGTTTCATTTTTTTAAAATGTAACCCCAATGTTATCTTGACCTGAGCTAGCCACTTCTGAAATATGAAATATTCCCCATATAAATCCCAAAGTGCTTCTCAGTAGCACACATATGTTGTGCTCACCATACACTCATTTGAGTTTTATTCCTGTAACCTTAACTGCTTTTATAAAGTATTTACAGTAAAAAAAACTTTTGTTCTGTAACAGCTGCAACTTTAGTACTCGTGAAAAGAACACATTATTTTCCCAATGAGTAAACAATAGAGAAAAATGCATTATGCCATGATTTAGGCAGGCTGAAGGAAATTAATAACGAAAACTATATTTTAATCAGCAATTACTTTAAATTTTATCGCTTTTTCAGTAATAGATAATTATTTCATTCAGAAAAAAACCAATGTAGGTCACAATTGTGATTTGTGATAGATTTTCGACTGAACCAAACAACAGACACCTGCAAATTGCTATTTGTAATTTTTTTTAACATTTGGCACTATTTAATTCAATTAAACTCAGTACCCTAAGATCAGCATGCCATGATGCCAGCACTATTAACTAATGAAAATCGCAAAAAATTAATTCATTCTAAAATTTCATCATGGAATTTTAAAAAAATAGTATTTTCAATCTGTACAGACGACCCTATAAAACTAACTTACGCCAGTACATGATTAATCGATGAAACGAATGTACAGCTAATGTGCATCATAGAAAATGGACTAGCGTTAAGAGATCTAGCTGATATAAAACAATTTCATCATTCAAGATCTTCCTTAGAATCTGCTGATTGTTTAGAAGATCTGGAATTTAATTTATTCCAAGTCCATCCACCCTTTCCATCAAGATGAAGGACGGCATCGTGGAATTGGCATAAACTCTCCCGATGGCCAGCAGAAACTAGCGTGATCCCAAGTTGAATGCAATGTTTATAAAGAACAGCTTCCAATGCTAAGTCAACAGCACTGGCAGCTTCGTCTAAAACTGAAACAGTCATTGAAATGTCTCAGTTTTTAATTTTGCAAATATCGAGTATATAATAGTGTTAAGACTACTGTCAACATGAATCACAAAAATAATTAGTAATTAATTTCCTGTTTTGTAACCAACATCTCTTCTCATATTTTTCTAATTTCTCAATGTTTTACATTACATTGGACTAGATTTGCATACTTCTTCAACAAACTTATTTTAATGTAATAAAATTAGTGAATGAGTATCAATTTGAGTACTTACAAGCAAGTTTTGGTTTATTATGAAATAGTCGAATAAAAGACAACCTCTGTATTTCCCCCGGAGTGCAGGCGTCATACCTATGCAAAATAAAAACCAATCAAACAGATTTAAAGCATGAAGAATTTGGAAAAAAAATCAGAATCAGTCTAACTTATTTTATTCAAGAAAACTTCTGACAGCATACCAATTCCAATCTGGAACAATATCCAAGCCACCAATCCTGTCAAGTAGTTGGCCTAAATTGGCCAAATGCAATAGAGCTACCAACGATTCATCTTCCTTAGAGTTGTTGCTTAAATTATCAGTGTCTTCTAATAAAGGATACACAATCTATATAATTAAAAAAAAATAATGATGGCATTGCAAGTAAGTAAAGATAACACAATGCACACTAGCGAGAAGACGTGCAAACCTGTTGACGAAGTGTCCCATCTGTTAAATACGGCTTTTGGGGTAGATGCATCACTTCTGTAGGATAAAAGCTGGTACAGCGCTGTACATTTCCTGCATATATTTAGTAAAGGTTAAGCTGGAATTGTGGGCTTTGATTTTCTAATTTTCCAGATTATATTTGCCTATAACTTACCTGAACTATGAGACCAAAGTCCCATAATGACTCTTAGAAGTGAGGATTTACCGCTACTGCTGCTTCCAGTTATCAGAACGTTTGTACCAAGCTTCACGACAAGATTAAGATCTACAGATGAACAAAAAAGTGCAATTGAACAGTTTCCCATAAGTGTGCCATTTCTAAAATTTGCCTCAAAATAGATAGAAAACTAGATAACTTACCATTCATTAATATTTTGTTTGCCTTCGGTGTGCAGTAGGTCACTTCACTCAACATAAACATGTAGTCATCTTTGGTCCATCTTTGGTTATCGTACTCAGTGTAACTAGTTCCTGGAGATTGATAAAGGTTTTTGTCTTTTCTAGATTTGTCTGTATCATCATTAACGCTTTGTAGCAAGCCAAGAGAATCGTCTGATTCACGAACAATTTCTTCTATGAGCTGAGCAACTCTGAAAGAAATTATAGACAATAGTTCAAATGTGAT
Source organism: Proteroiulus fuscus (assembly GCA_034700285.1). Lineage (NCBI taxonomy): Eukaryota > Metazoa > Arthropoda > Diplopoda > Julida > Blaniulidae > Proteroiulus > Proteroiulus fuscus. The sequence goes on along the minus strand of JAQIXP010000241.1, from coordinate 10,503 downwards.
TAATTAAAAGCAAATATAAAATAAATCATGAAGCTCATTAATGCACCTGTGAGTTGTACCAGCGATGTTCGTTACGTTGATTGCTTGATCGACTAATTGAGAAAAGCAGTTGACAAGGTACATGCACACAAAAGAAGTCTGTAAAATGGACAGCAAAATCATAAGTTATACTTTTCCAGGCAACAACAAACTGCATATGAAATATATAGTAAAGAATTTTACCTCGCTAACAATGGAGCTTAACTCTGTGGCTGTTTTATCATCATACTTCCCAGTAAAAATAGGAATTGCAATGATCAGGTAACTCACAATACTTCCAACATAATCAAAAATATTGGTAAACACTACATATAAATCATACACAATATTTTAAAGCAGGTTACCGGTATGGTATGCGATTTAACAAATTAGACAAATGTAACTAATTTGCTATCAAATAAACTATTAAAGAACCACACACTGAACCAAACATTTCTTACAATTAAGAGGATATTGATAGTTGGTCAATTTCATTTGCTGTAATATCAAAGCTTGCAATTTTTCGTTGGTTTTCATGCATTCCACTGGACCGCCATTCAAAAAAGCTAACGATTCAGCATTGGAACGGATCTGCATATGTTTGAATCTATTAAACCAAATAGAAGGCCTATATAAATTGCAGAGTAAAATGACAATAATTTTAAATAAAAATTAACAATTCATAATTTCTCTACCTGAAATTGCCCTCAAGCTTCTCCTGTTTTGCCACAATACGGACAATTGGAGACATGAGAAGCTTATTAATGATTGTTGCTAGTATAAAATAGATGTAAACTCCAGTTGGTCCAGCAAAACCAGTACTATATGAGAATTAACCTGCTTATTATTCTTTTAACACTAACATTCAATAACTTTCTTAACATATATTATAATCATGGATAAACTCATTTCGATAAACAAAACTCATTAGAAATCTATACTTTTTGTTTTCTTTAAATTTTTTGGATCAAGAAGTAGGGCAGTGTTACCTGCTGTAAGCCGCATAAGTGTAATAGGCAATTGTAAATGGAGAAATGATGATGATAGCAATGATTTGGCTCCATGTGTTGCACATTTTATCAACATCTTGGGTAATACGCTGATCCCTAAATAGTAAATGCATAATGTTGCACAGGATGGAAAAGTCATGACTTTTTTTTTTTTTTTACAAAAATACACAAGTATAAAAATTAAACTTTTCAGAATTTTAAAATTTAAATTAAAGATTTATTTTTGAAAAAAAAATATTTACCATTAACTAATATTACCGTACATACTCTGCTAGGGTTTTAATTGCAAAGTGCATGGCTAAAGTTTTAAAATTAATTTTTATTAGTTTGTACGTAATCATTAGTGGCAAGTAGAAATCTCTGAAATGGCATTTTAAGAATGTTTTTCTTTTGAAAGGATGGGATTTCATAAGAAAAACACTAATAAAATGCCTTTTTAAAGCTTTTTATTTCCGACTTAATTGTTTCGCTATTTTGACAAAATTGTCAATCAATTATAATTCACTTCAAATATAGGCCTAAACTAAAAAAAAATAAATCAGGGAAAAATCAGCTTATCAATTCGCCCTGATAATGTTAACAGTCAATTGGCTAATCATGCTTTTTAAGGTATGAAAGATAACGCAAAAGTGAAGTGATAAGATACGTACGGATTATCAATGGTATCATCCATAACGTTTATCTGATAATATCTCATTTTGAGAAAGTATTCCCTGTGAATGGCTTTGCATAGTAACTCCCGCCAAGAAAGATATAATATGTTGCAAACATACTTTTTATTGGTCATCACCTAAAATTATTCCAGATAATTCATATTCATTTGAAAAATATAAATCTCCTGCTTTTAAACATCGATTAGATCTACTTATCTCATGGTATTAAATAAGGTACACATGCACATATATTGTGGAGAGGGCCGTTTCTGATCAAGTATAAAAACGTTTCCAATTATTCAAAGTTGTGGACTTTACAAAAAACCTGACTTTTAATGGAATTTTACTCAACAAAATTTAAAAATTATAAAACTTTTCTTGAATGCGTTATAAATAAATATTTGTTGGAGTTTTAGCAAATACTATGTACATGTACTGTAATAAAATATTTTGAAATTTTTATAATTTTAGTCTTCAGTTCAATATATATGCAAGTACTTTAAACAAATATTTTCTTTTGCCTGACAGTTTAAAAAAGTATATAAATAAAAATGTTTCTGACTATTTGCACGGGAGTGGTAACTTATATATATCTAATAAAATTGAATTAAATATTTGGTGTTGTTGACTTCGCTAGTAAAACTTACAAATGTTAATGCAAGAATATATAATAAGCTATTTCTCGTCGTAATCCAAAATCCATTGTAATCGCGACTTCCCAAAACGCCATAATATTTACTTGATATTAATCCCACGTTATATATCAAGTATTGTTCTAAAATCCAATCAAAACATAACTATTAATGGTGGATTTAATAAATACTGCATAATGACAAGTACTCAAAAAATCCAATATCTGCCCCTTTTATTTTTAAAAGATAAATTAAGTAAACCTATACACAAATCAAACAGAGAAATATATTAAACTTATAGAGAAAATGTATTCAATTTTTAAATTTATTATTCAAATGTCTGAACAATGTGAACGCTTACAGTATATAGGTTTTAATACGAATCAAGTTTAATTATTTAACATCCACAACTCACCTAAAAGTGCAATCGCCATCAACAACATAAAAAGAACTGAAGTCAGGGAAGACCATCCAGGAAAAGCAATTTTTGAAAGGTGGTAAGTTCGTTTAAAGAAAAGCCAATTGAAATTAAATTTCGACCCATTCCTGTAAAATGGAATTATCAAATCAAAAAAAAATGTGTGTTTTATATTAGGCCTATTATATTTATTTAAGAAGAGCAGCAGAATTCTTAGCTTGTTTCAGTTACATTTAAAATAGGACTCAGTCAATCGGGTGGCTGCACAGCCCGAAATAAGGACTGGGGAGGAGGGGCAAGCAAAATTTATTTAACCCCCACCTCCATCCTAAAGCCCTGGAAAACAACTGCAATCTGGAATGGAGTTATCTAAAATGTTACTGCAGTACTTTTTCACTGGTAGCAAGCAAAGCATAACTTAAAATGCAGCTAATTGGCACAATTTTTATACATTAGGTGGTGGTGAGATAGAATTTTATGGGCAATGCAATTATGGCAACATTGAATGACCAATTGCAGACGGCATATGAACAGTCTGCAGACCATAAAGAAACCAAGGGAGGAAGATGATCAGGAGGTCTTCCGAGTATCAGGCAGGGTGCCCGAAGGACAAATTATAGGTACTGTAGGCCCTATGTATATATACCTTTCAATAGGCAGCCTATGTATAGCACTTTAGCATATTAGCCCAATATAGTAGGCAGTACTGGGTATACTATATGCACTGAGGGAACCATGCAAGCAGGGTGATCACCACCCCTCGTACTGTAAGAACATTGATCTACAATTGAGACATGACTTTTCTCCAACTCCCCCCCCTTCCCGGAATGTTGGTGTCCTGAACCCACCCATGGTGTTATCTCCGTCTAATACCTATGGCAGGGGTTCCCAACTAGCGGCCCAACTCCGGCCCGCATTGGCATGCAATCCGGCCCGTCTGACCACCGCCACCCTTTGCCCTTCCCGTACTCATACAAGGCCTAGATTAAATGGCAAAATATTCATTTTTGGAGATTTTTGGCCCAATTTTGAGTAGGCTTGAGCAAAAAAAGTTGCCTGCTGCGCCATTTTCTGTGAATTTCTGCAGTGAAGTACAGAACCTCCTCATTTTTGCCAGCGGCCAAAATTTTCAAACATTTTTCTGTCCCCAACCCTTTCTTTCTCTCTCCCCCCTTTCTTTGTCTTCTCCTCCCCCTTCCCAGCCCCCTTCCCCCAGCAGAATCTGGCCCCACGGTACAATATGGAAGTTGGATCTGGCCCAGAGGGAGAAATGGTTGGGAAACACTGACCTATGGGATGTGATAAATAGATGAAACGACCATAGAATCGTGCACGTACAGCAAGACTGGTGTGGTCGCCGCGAATTCTCAGTTTTAGGACATGCAGCAATGCTTAGCAAATTTAAAAACTTACCACTGAGGATATTTTTCATTTCTTTTAGGAGATCTCATCTTATGTGGATCGTTGTGGAATACACTTATTTTTGACTCGATTGAGAACACGATGATGACATGTACAAGATATAATAGATAGGCATAGATAAGATCGCCTCAATCATTTTTTTTTAAAATAAACTTCTTATAAACCAGCGCGTTTTTCTTTCATCAATAAATAAATAAACTTTCCTTTATTCTTGATTGCAAACATATGGAGGGCGTACTTGTAACCGTAAACTAGTGTCACCTAGCGGGTTATCGTTGCAACTACACGTGAATCTGACTAAACTCTTAAAATACCGGGTACTTTTGAAAATTTGCATATTAATAAAAACCTTTAAAACTCTTTAAATTTATAAATTAATTAGTACAATTGTTTAAATGGTTATTGTTTCTAATTTTTCTTGCTGGAGAAATATTTGTTTGTGGCAACTGAGCCAATTATATATCCATAACCTGCACATCAGCTGTGACCTACACATTGGTCAATGGTCACCGTGTCAATGGCTTACTATGATGTGCAAAATTTAATATATACACAGGAGTATCCCTCATAATGAAGTTAATAGGAATTAGAAAATGGATTTACATTATTGTTATAGAATATAACAGTAGGAGGAAAAAGCAAACAACAATGATCATTTTCTATTAATACCTGTATGTAATATTTTCAGGAACATTGGTTCTAAAGCTTGGTTTAATAATTTGATTCAGCAAACTTCTTAAACAAGTCGAAATGACAAAACATTTCAAAAAAAAGTTTAAATTAAACCTTTCCAGTACCATAACAAAATGATTCATAAATAAGACGAGTATGACGAAAATCAGCTTTTACACAATAAAAAGAAATATTTATTGAAACGAACATATTATTTCACAAACTATAAAAAATGAGTGTAACTCGATTGCAGTTAAAAGTTGCATTAGCCTCATTATTTTCGTTCAAAAATGGGGCTAAATACATGTAATTTGCACGTACATTGAGTCCCATTTTGAAACAAAACTTTTGTGAGGCTAATGCCCCTTTAATATTTCCACTGAAGATAACATTCTCGTTACACTTTCAAAGTTTTTAAAGTAATTGCCAATTTCCGTTGCACACGATTCGCTGCAAATTTCCGCTCGCTAAATATGAAAATGCATGTTAGTTGTTGGAATGCCGTACCCCAAATTGCATGAGCCTAAAACTAGAATGGATACAACAGTGCTGAATCATTCACCTGATATTTGTTCTCGTGCCAAGTACTTTTGAAACCTTCAATTCATTTTGGGACCCAGACTTTTTATTCCACTTCAGCTTGTCTGGTGTAGGAAGTGGAGGATGTAGAAACACACAGTCAACTCTCGTACACCCCTGCCCATATCTACATGGCTAATAGTAAAGTATAAAAAATACTTTCTGAAATTGCTTCAATTCTTATAATACTTATCAGTGTTTTTGTATTAAAATATAGGGAAACACAAGCAAAAAAACCAGAATAACTATAATTCCACTAACCTTTGGATGATAATACTGGCAATCGACGTTACTGCAGATCGGAATATTCCTGCAGACGATTTTCTGTGGTGCTACAGGTGTTGTTAAATGAGCTGAGGGTCGCCTTACTGGTTGTGACATTAATGGTCGTGGAACTGGTACTAAAAATGTATTGGAAAAGGTATTGGCACTTGATGGAGAATACCTATGTAAGACTACAGAAAATGCCTACGTTGGATAACAAACTGTACTAACCTGATGTTGCTGTTAACATCTTCTGGGTAGTGTGTGTAAATGGACAGTTACGTCTTGTGCAAGTGATATTATATTTACAATTTGGGTGAATGTATAGGCACTTGTTGCCAAATTTGCAATTTGGGAATGATCTGAGAAAAGTTGTACCAAAATGAAGAGTATATAACAAACAAAGTATATACATGTAATTCTAAATTGTAAAAGATCATAGCTAAAATCATGTTCCAATGATTTGCACTCACTTGCAATGAATGCTGGGGTGATGAAAATGACATTTGGCACCATTTTTACACGATGGCCAGAACCGGCAGGTTTGATCCATTTTCTGCTTCTTGGCCACAAGTTCATACTCCTCTTTATTTTCATTTTCCAAATCATCTTCGTCGTCATCATCATATTGATGTATCACCAAATCTATATATTACAACAAAGTTTACTCAGATTTTTGAAAGTAAAAGATAAGCCAGTTTGCGACAGAACTAAAAATGTCAAAATGTGTATAAGGAAATAACTCGCCTTCCATATTTACAGAATCATTTATGGTCATTTCCTCCTGAGTAAAGTCATCGTTTTCAGGCGTGATATCCAGATCGCTATCAGCAACCGAATGGCCATTTGACTCCATCCAATGTGCCTGACTAATTCTTGTCATGAAGGCATTATTATCTACACCATCTAATGTAATAATAAACTTTGGGCTTGGTGGCCTTTCCACCATCCTAGAAAAAAAAACCAAAGTCTTTTTAATTGTAAAACCAAAATCTTTTCCTACAAACAATTATAAGAACAGAAAGAAAAAGTGTAATTTTATTATAATACTGCAATACTATTATGAATGTACCTATTTTGCACAACAACATGTCGGTTGTGATTTCTGGTAACGGCGGGCTCTTCAATTTTATAGTCGGCAAAGCCTTCATCTTCCAGCGCATCCATTTCCTCTTCGACCACAATTACGTCAGATTCGAGAGATTGCACTTCCACATCTTCAGCCTCCTCGTTGGCCACGTTTTCATCCTCCTCTTTGACGTCATCCTCTTCTATCAGCTCTACTTCTTCTTCCTCTTCTTTTTCTTCTTCTTGCTTTACTTGGACTTGTTCCTTATAGCGAGCAGGAACTAATAAAAATATGTTGGGAAAATTCTTTTCCATAACAAAAAACTTCTCAACGCATGCTATTGAAAATTTCAGATGAATGTTTATTACGGAGTATTACCACGAACTGGGGAAGATTTTAAGGCAGTAACGATGGATGTTGTGTTCATTTCGGAAGAAGGTTTGACATGCCAATCTTGTTGGTGCTGTTGCCATTGTTTTTCCCTTTCCAAAAATGTTTTAGTGAAAAGATTTCTGGTGTTGGACTTCCCTTCACAAACAAAAGAGAATTAGTAATGAAATGAGATAATTGAATTAAAAATCTAAACTTAAAATTCAATCTGAATTACCAACGGGATTCCTTTGCACTGACTGAAGTATTGATTTTTGGGCTTCGTCCACAGCTTTCAATAACAGCATCTTATTAGCCTGTCTTTCAGGAGGCAAGCTCGATTTCCTCCGGCTGACTTGAACTATGCTGGCGACATTGCCAATGGTAGGACGCCTAGGATCGTACTCGTCGTCATCCTCCTCTTGGGGAAATTCCCTATTCACGACGGCACCAACGGTGGAACATGGAGCTTTCCGCTTTCTCGACTGCAACTCAGAACCAAGCTGGGGATCCAAATTTTGTGGAAAACTTTTCCTTCTGTTAACACTTCCAGTCTATAAATTTTAAAACTTAAATGTTTCACCTAGGTCACTGCTTAAATGAATGCACGACTAAACAAAAAATCTAAAAACCTGTAAACCAGCAGAAAGCCGGTTACTGGAGTAGCTCATGTCAGTGGTTTTGTCGTTTCCGATTGGTCGATTCTCGGAATCCTGGGAAACCCTTTTGAAGCTTGATATACTTTTTGCTACCTTTCGTTTCAAGGGCTCAGAAAGAGGAGTGGAAAGAGCCGATAGGATTTTTTGTGGGCTTATTGGATTCACTTCAGAGCTGTTATTTTTGCAAACAAGTTCCATAGTTGCTGCCAACTCCTCTTGGAGTTCATTATCCAGCATATCATCTGTTAATATTAGCAAAATTATAACCTCAACAGAGAAAAACTACTTTTAGTCTTTAAAGCCCAAAAACAACTAAAACTTGCCAGCATAGGTATCAGCTTTAATAGTTAACATTTCATCTTGTACTTCCTGTTCAGCACTTGTGAGTACATTAGCAGACATGGGTATCAGTCCTTGTGATATCGAGGTAGGGCTGCTCCCACGGACTGGGCCGGATACCTTGTTTTGAGTGTCATTTATGCCTTTCTCACTCGTACTGACAACATCTGAGAGATTTTGTTTTGAATCGTTGGTGGAAGTAGCGAACTTGGTATCTGATTTTCGCTGGCTGTCTATAATGGGATTTAAAAAAAAGATTAATGCGTGCTTTCCAAATAATAACTTGAAAAAAAAATTGAGAAAACATATTGTTGAATTTTGAGCAATTTAAAATAGGCCCTATTGTGGGTAATTTTTGCCATACCAAGAGTAACAGCCTGTAATCTTCCAAGAACTTCATGCAGCCTGCAAATATTTCATGTCATGCATAAGATTTAGGAACTGGATAGTCAAAAAAAATTTCTGGGTGATGAAGGCAAACAATGAAAAACAAAATATTCAATTACCAGGTTACAAATTTAACGGTATTGTCCGCTAAAAACAGAGACAGATCTTCCGTCATCTGAGCTTTGGATTTTTTGTTGGCTACCATCACCATGATATAATCTGGTAATTCATCGTCTAACAGCAAAGATTGAAATGTAGTTTGATTTGGAAAGTAATCACAATTTTGTAAAGAAGGTTAAAATTTTCTTACCAATATAAGAGTCCAACTCTACAAGTTTTGCTTTAATGGCCAACTAAAATATAAAAGTACTCATAATCAGCTTAAAGTCAATATTTATTTGAACTGCCTTAGAAAACTGAGTTTGAATTAAATTAGTTTTAAGTTAAGATAGGTTTGTATATAGGCCTATGTAATTATCTTTAATGGAGAAACTGGGCCACATTTTAGTTGAAGATTTCGGAAAAAAAACTGTAGCATCACAACCGGTAGCTAATAGTCTGGGGGATTTTTTTACTGCCAAAGCAACAATAGGACAGCAAAGCCACTGGAAACTGAATTTTCAAACTCAATCCAGACTGAAGTTCTGGTACACTAAAGTTACTCTTAAATCACCAATCACTTGGAAATATTTAAGAAAGAAGGGATGACAAAAATCGGAATACACCCATACTAGATTTAGTCTAAAGACTTTAAAACCTAAAAAAAATTAAGGAACTGGGAACTGTTTAAGCGATGGAGAAGAAGATTATATCAGCGTAGCCTAGCAAGATAAATACATAAAATTTAAACTATTAGCCCAAGATAATTACAAGGTAGAGGAAACCAACAAACTTTGTAACATGTCGTACAAGTGTGACAGAACAGGGTGTAAACTGTGTAAAAGGAGGGAAACGAAAGATGAGAAGATGTTAGAAGTTTGAACAGTTGAGTTACATGTAAGAGAAATGTAAGTGTAAGGACGACTAGGGCATGTTGGATCAGTTCTCCAGACATTTATAACCATATGCTTAAATGTGTGGAGAATTTGCATCAACATGCCTCGGCTATAATTTGTGTTCAAATAATTGAAATTCTGTCCAACATTTTATGAAATGTAGTTTTCCCCACTGCTAGCATGCATGCTCTCTTATATTACAGAACATGAGCCCCTGAAACCATAGTGTAGAAGAGAGATAGGTGAGCGGACTGTCGTCTTCTGCAATGGTTTTTTACTATAGCAGCCGGGAACTTTAATAATATAATCATTTGTTTTATATGTTGACTGTTAGGGGATAAAGTAGCCTGTGTGTAAATCGTCTCAGCCAATCTAAGGCACGTATTTCCAAAGTATGTTAGCTTTTGAAAACTGGCGTGGCGCTAAACGTTACGGGTACGATCATCATAAGGAGAAAAGCCGGTAGACGCAATTTTAAGGTAATAGCACTTGGTCTTTAAAAAAGTAAAAACTTACAATAGGTTTTCACATACATTAAATGAAATGAATATATTATATAAGTAGGTCTAATGTGATAGCCTACGATAGTGCTACAAAAAAGCAAAGCCATTTTCTTATGGTGACACTGGCACCATCTTACTGACTATGACGGAGCAACACAACATTAAGGTTGTCAAATCAACGAGGCAGTTCGGTCACTTATTTTATCTTATACACTGTGCCTAACAAGTAGCTTACCCCCACAGTTAGCACTCATGAATGTATGCATGCTAGTTCTGGGGAAAGTTAAATTTCAGATATATTTGAATAAACCTGGTATGGTGGTGGGGTGGGATTTTACGGGCAACACAACTGAGGCGATCTTAATCGCCCAACTGCAGACAAGGGCGGATACAGAAAGGGGGGGAAGGAATGGGGGCAAGTGCCCCCGGCCCCCCTTAGCCAGCAAATTTTGCTGTCCAGTATAGGCAGAGAAAATGGTCGTCTCCTTCCGTAACGATTGCGGGGGGGGGGGGG
>JAQIXP010000240.1:0-30592 GCA_034700285.1 Proteroiulus fuscus | reverse complement strand
GAAATTTGTGAAAATTTGTCTGGAAAACCTGGAAATGTCATGGAAATTTGTTACTGGATTTGGCCAGACACCCTGAAATCAATTTTAGGAAAACAGAGCATAAAAAATTAGGATAGACATGGAAATTGCAATTGGATTTGAGCCCACCAGTCAATAAATAAAATGTCCTGAATACGGGGATTGCATGAAAATATATAGTAAGCCCAATTTGGTGCCGTTTCACTGACACTGTGTAGCGCCTTCTACTGGATAAAAGTTATCAGCTCAATAGACATACACGTCCTAGAGGGCGCCATCAAATGCCACTGCTTGCTGAAAGCTATGGAAAAATGGCGCCTAACGTGTATTTTGCAAATGTGATTTCTTCAATATGGAACCTTTGCTGCAATTATTATTGTCACAGCCATTCATGTCTAGTAAGTGTGTGCAATTTCAAAATTGCTTGTTACAAAGTGGGACTTTCCCTTTTCATTTTGAAGTTCTGTCAGTATACTTCTGAGAATTTCATAAATTATTCTGACAATTTTAGTTTTTTTCTAGGATAACAATTAAGTAATATATACTGCATCAATTACAGTTACTTAAGCTTCTACCATGATATGCAAAATTATTATACACAATACTTAATAAGGGGGCTGATATCCCCCTCAACTTCCCCCCCCTCCTCCAAAATAAACTTGTGGGCTAATGCTAACTGTAATTTAAAAAATCACGAAAATTGCTCTGGTTTTAATTGGGAGACTTTCGCTGTTTATTGGATTGAGGTAACCTTAATTACCGGTATTTTTAATTTGGAATTTTTCTGTAAAAAATATAAGGAAATAGTGATTTTTAATTTTTTTTTCTCTCCAACTTGAAAAATGTAATTTAAAAAGTCTAAAAAATGAAATATTTTCATTATGAAAAGATTTTTTTTCGCGCAAGACTATTTTTCATGTTGCGCGGAAACTGTCTTATGTTGAACGTGGTTTAGTTTATTGGATTAGTTTAATTGGGTTACAATTACAATATAGGCCTTATAGCTAACTGTCATCTTTTCCCTAAATTTTCATAAACGTGTTCGACCTAATTACAGAAATGAAGAAAAACTTTCAAAAAGAAAATCTCAACGAATTTATGGCCGAAAACCAAGTTTTAATGAACATTTTATAACGTTTTTTTGCGTGCATTTCTACATTAATGTAATTAAAAATTTCAAAATAAAAACTGGAATATCGTGTTAAGTATATAAACTCAATCAAAAATTCTTCTGCAATTAAAGTAAAATACGTCTAAAGTGATTTATTTTAATTAAGAAATGATCCTAAAATGTTCCAAACTGGATTCGAGTAATTTATCAATGCAAGTTCTAACCACAGTAGCGTCAGTACAGCTGTACATTATAAAGTATAAGGAAAATATCCAAATTTATTTGCTTGTCTTTTTTTCTTTTTCTGCAGAAATATATTTTATTTTTACAATAATTTCCCTATTTTATGGTTGTATTGGCATAAACGAGGTTTTTAAGGTTTTAAGGGGTTTTTTTTATTAAAAATGAACAGTAATTAGCATTTTTATGCGTTTTTGATTTTGGTTACACCCTTACCATATGCTGATTGAATTGTTTTATTGCTAAAAAAAATTGCATTGTTTTAAGCATTTATGTGGGGAAATACATTGTTTGCGCTGCTTGATACTTGTTTTTTTTGTGTGTAAAAGCAAAGTATTTGGTGCGAAATAAGGGGCCGTTCAAATAAGACGTCGTCACTTTAGGGAAGTGGGGGCTTATGGGGAATCCTACAACTGATGACATGGGGAGGGTATTTTTTTTCTCAAATATTTAAAATAATTTGCTTGTTTTTATCAAATTGTCTATTTTAAAGGGGAAATCTCACTTCATTTAATAATTTTAATTTAGCATTCTGTTAGCTGTTTGTGGTTGCTGTTTGAAAATAACTGTTTATGAGGCAGGTAGTTATAATTTTTTGGGGGGAATTCTATGTAGGATTAGGGGAGAAGGGGGGGGGGGAGGCTATTCGTCTGATTGGACCATTTTATGAAATTTCCAATTCACTCTGATTTCATACAAGCTATAGTTAGCTTTAATGTAAAATAATTACGTGTATTTTAAAGTGAAAAATGCCCACTTGACCCAGAATGCCACAGCCCCATAACTGAGTCAAGCTATCATGATTAAGGCCATTAATCAAGTTTCGAAAACTTGGATATCATCAAATCATGTTTTCAGTTATTAATCTCTAGCCAGTCATAATGAAACCCATTAACCAAGTTTCAAGAAATGCGCAACAGTAAATCATGATGTAAGATCTTAGTCTATACTACTACTCTCGGCTCAGCATAATAGACTTTCCATCTGTATGCTATTTTCCAGTTCCCCAGCAGGGGTCTGGATTGAATTTATGGGTATTATTATTTATTTTTTAATAAAGATTATTCACAATAATTGAACTGACACCTGTTTTGAAACAATGTTTTAAGTGATGAGCCAAGTGGTATGTAATGTTCTAAGTTTTCACCGAATACACTGAGAAAAACACATGGAAACACTCTTGATTTGCTTCATCGCTCGCATTCACACGAAAAAGCTTAACCATTATATAGGCCTAGATCATGTTCAAAATATTCATGTGATTGAGGTAATCAATATGGGCCCCACCTTTGATGAGTTTTTTATAATGTTTCTTTGCATAAAACCGAATAGAGCGTCAGTAGAGCTTTCTAAAATCTTAGCTTTTAATCTTAATCTTGCTAATTTAGTTAATCTTACGTGTTAAACAATAAGTAGGCCTTGTTGTCTAGCTGTTGTGTTGCTGTACGTCCAAGCTGCAATTTTAATCATGATCAATAAACAAAATGGAGCAGGCACGCAGTCAAAAAAGGGGGGGTTGGGGGTTCAACCCCCTCCCCCTTATGACTAACATTTCGCCTACGATGGCCCTGCTTCTTTTTTAAAAAATGGCTAATCCGCTGGGGGTTTTCATCCCCAAACCTGCCCTTCCCCCATTTGTAAATTTTGGCTGCACTTCTGAAATGGAGTCTTACTTTTGCTAAATTGTAGCGACCAACGACCAAAGGTAAGGGGGGGGGGGCTTTTATAGGTCGTTGGTAGCGACCCTTGCACGTGGCTCTTGACCACACAGGTGAAGGACAAGTGGCGAGCATGATTTCATTACAGTTAAAAAAAACTGATGCTGAAATATCAACCATGGTCAAGGAAGTGATGGTGTAAGGGGAAAAAAAAGGGGGGGGGGGAGGTAACGGTTACTCACGGTCCATTCACCAGGGGCGATTATGGTTTAGCCATAATGTGAAGGGAAGGTCTGACCTTAGAAGGCATTTTGGGGTCATTCACCCCCATTTTCAAATACCAGGGCAGGTGGGCTCTCTCTCTCTCTCTCTCTCTCTCTTTTCATCCATCTCGGACCAAACATGCAGAAAACTTAATGAGATTTTTTTTAGTTTTTCATGGTCTACAATACAAGGGCTATCACGTTATGTGGGTTTTTTATACGAGAATTTTAAGTTTTACTGACCCCCACACGGGTATTTCCTCCCACCCCTTGTACCCCCTGAACTGTCCTCTTCCTTCTTGTTGGCTCTTGGGAAAATTATATTTCTGGAATTTTAATTATTTTGTATCCCCACTGTAAACTTGATTACATAACGGGTTGTAAAGCACTTCCGTAAGGAAATCATTTTGATGTCCAGTCTAACCACAGGTGGCGGCCATTTTGTTTTCTGGTCATTAAGTGAAAAATTGTCCATTAAAGGATTCAAGCGGAGAAGCAGTGTAACTGCAGAAAATACCTTGGATGATCCTTTCAGTAGCTCACCCAGGACCCAAAAGGGGTGTGGGGTGTGGGTTGTGGGTTTATGCTACTGGAAATAATAACATTAAAGGGAAAGTCCCACTTTGTAACAAGTAATATTTAAATGGTACACACTTACTAGATATGAATGGCTGGGGCAATAATAATTGCAGCAAAGCTTTCATATTGAAGAAATCACGTTTGCAAAATACATATTATGCGCCATTTTTCCATAGCTTTCAGTAAGCAGTGACATTTGGTAGCGCCCTCTAGGACGTGTATATCTATGGAGCTGATGCCTTTTATCCAGTAGAGGGCGCTACACCCTGTCAGTAAAATGGTGCATATTTGAGCTTTCTATTTTCATATAAATCCACGTATTCAGGACATTTTATCTAATGATTGGTATCAGCTCAAATTCAATTGCATGCAATTTCCATGTCCATCCAAATTTTTCATGCTCTTTTTCCTAAAATCAACTTGTTTCAAAGTGGGACTGTCCCTTGATATCTAATATTAATGCATTTAATAGCAACTGTGATGGGGTTCAATGTTTTTTTTTTTGCAATCAGGCGTGAATCTAAGGGGGTAATGGGGGTATATGTTTAGTCCCCCCCTCCCCCACACACCAAAAATATAAATAAACGTTAGGCTAAATAGAATTTTTGGCACAGCACCTCGCATTCACCTCCCCTACCAGCAAAAATGATAAATTCCAGTTCATTTTCATTAAAAAGCTAACCCATGTTCAAGGAGAGAATGAACTGGTAAAAAACCGTTTTGCATAATCCTTTGTATAAATTAATTAATTACTCAATTTAATCCTGCATCAATATTAAACTTTCTGATTTGATTCTTTTGAATTCCTTAATACACTTCTTTCAAATAAAAAGATTGTGATCTTTCCAGTTTGTGGTGCTGTAAAAAAATAAAATGGTCGGCAAGAAAAGTAATCCAGTTGCAGGGAAATAGTAACTGTAAAACGTGTTCCTAAACTGCATTGCTCGTAACTGTTTTAAAAGTATTTTTTTCTTTCTAAATTTAATCTAATCATCTTTGGTAACCTATTGCCACTGACCAATGTCCAGAGGGTAGGCGACCCCTTTCGTGCAGAGTAGTTGTTAGGGATTCACCTGTACTACCTGTATGGCTGGTTTTAGCTCGCATTCCTAACGTGCTTAAAAGATGTACTGTAACGAAAA
The DNA here is from genome assembly GCA_034700285.1 of Proteroiulus fuscus. NCBI lineage: Eukaryota > Metazoa > Arthropoda > Diplopoda > Julida > Blaniulidae > Proteroiulus > Proteroiulus fuscus. The sequence goes on along the minus strand of JAQIXP010000240.1, from coordinate 25,581 downwards.
GGAAGTTGATCTCTCGCCTTGACGAGTGAACGGACGTGACACTAATCACCAATGTCCCCACAAAAAATGCCACATTTAATCCGCTAGGGGGTCAAGCAGCAAATGGTTTTTTTAAGGCCTAGCAAACAGGTTAATGTATGACTGCTGCAATAGCACCACTTAGGATGCTGGTGGATACGTAAGATTACCCCCTCCCCCTCTTTTCTCTCTCCCCCCCCCCCGTAGTACGTGGTGGTTGGGTGTGTATTTTGTGGCTAATTAGCTAAGTCAGTATAGCTCTAGCTTGACTGTTGCTGCTGGGGGGTTAAGATATTTTTATGATATTATGATATTTTTTTTAATCATTTTTTACCTTATTTATTATTTTTTTTGTAAGTGATTAGGCATACTGGGGTTAAATATATTTGATAGGACAGTTTGCGTGTATTTATAGTTTGATAAATCATAAAATAGTTTAAAAGAGGTTAATGAAATTATACCAATATTGGATATCATTGTGTGATGTGATAGTTTTATCATAATAATAACGTATCTCTTTGATTTTTGATTTAATTTTTTAGTGCATTAACTCCTTGTAGAGTCAACATTGACAAAGCCTAAATTTTAAGCAAATTCTGACCTTTTACGCTTGGTAATCTTGCAAATACATAGGTTTAAGCCTTTAAAATGTGAAGAAAAGTTTTAAACAATTATTACTAGACTAGACTAGATATCTGCTATTTGATCAGTAGAGAGTTTGTGAATTTCGTGAAAATAATTGAAATTTACGAAATTTTGAATTTTTACTGTGGTTTATAAGGAAACCTCAAACAGAATACAAGGGGTACTTTAGAGCAGAAAAAAATATTAGTTTGAAAGGCTGTGTATATGACCCACCGTAAAAATTGAAAAATGTTACGCATTTTATTATTTTATTATGAAATTTTGCAAACTTAATATTAGCCGAATGCATAATATTTTGCCAAGATTCTGTACTCAAGTTCACACTCAGACACCGGCCAAAGCGCCATCTGGGAACAACATATCAAGACAAATTAGTTCAGGAAAAGAAACAGAAGCGTCGCCATGACAACTTGGGACACGTGTTGGGAGTGTCCCTTTAACCTATGAATTTTGTTTTGCTTTATTTTTCCCAGATGGCGCTTTTAATGGTATCTGATGATGAACTTGACTATAGTTCTGACATTTTCGCCGTCATATGCATGACTCCATTTTGAATTTTGAGAAAAGCTGAAATCATTTTCTGGAAAATGGACTGTATAATTATCAGTGCACGAATAGAAATCATAAATAATCAGGGTGAAACCAACGATGCAATCAGAAGGAAAAGTTGAATCATATATTCTATGTCCCATTATTTATTTTTTTTAGCAATTTGATTAATGAAATTTGCCAGAGTTGGATGAAAAATATAGGGATTTTTTGAAGCTTTCCAATTTTCCTTGTTTCAAGCTTTGTATCGGTTATTTGGAAATAGATGGTCGAGTGCAATGAAAGGGTTGGATGCATTTATTTCTTCCGTCTTAAAACTTATTTGTGTGTTAATTCTCATAACAAGCACACCTGAACACCAAAGGTGTGCCTGTTACATCCAAAATCTGGTGTTTTATATGAACAATTTAACTATAGTACTGAGGGTGGCGCCCCCAAGAAGCCACAGTGGGCACTAGACCAAATGTAACTTCTGGCTGTTGTTAGTTCAGTTTATATTTGGGAATAACAAAATTGTCTTAAATCCACTGCTTTTTGGAAGTGATTTTGCTTTTTATTGATTCTGTAACTATTTAGTCCTGAAGTAAATATATAGGCCCTATAGCACAATTTAAAAGATTTGAAAATAATTTCGATGGTTTAATTCTCAAGTAGCGAATGAGCTAATTTGTCAAAAATGAGATAAGTGAACCATTGTGATCCTGGAAGTGTCCCTAATTAACCTAAAGTTACAGAAATTACTTAGTCTTTAACCAATAATAATTATTGTTAAAGTTACTGAAGTGAAGAGTAGCGAATATCCAACAAGCTATCATTCCTAAAAGTTACAAGTAGTGAATGGTACCATTCGTTAGTTTATATTTTAAGAATTGCTCGTGATATGGATTTTTTATAACAATATAAGTAGCGAATGTGACAATATTATTTTTTTGTTTGCATTCACTTTATTCAATAGGCAGACTAATGGATGTGCACATTCGCTAGTTTACACCTTATTTTATGCCGCTTTCCAACAATTATAATCTGAGACAAATTAGCGATTGTGCATTTATAAGCCTTCATTTCTCAAATTACTTAATTAATTTAGTAATTCAATTACTTAACAAAAAATTAGCACATTCCCTACAAAATATACATTTTGTTCTGTTCACCAAATTTCACCCTTTTAACATTGTTTATTTCCAATTTATACCTTTTGGCTCATTCGCTACTTTTAATTAAGCCATCGATTTGTCAAGTCATTTAAATGCCGTGATATAATTAAACTTGTTGAAGATGCATTGGATAACATTATAGTTTAGGCCCAATCGCCTAAACTTGAGGGGATTGGGTCTAAATTTATGTTAACCAATGCATTTTTGTCAAATTTAATTCTGATATGGCACAGATACTGAATAATGATAAATGTTAAACGATGAAACAAGGTTTTTCAACCTGTTTTAAGACCAACAGCACCAAACATTGACTAAGGTTTTAAACCATAAATAAAAAACAAAATGGCTGCCAAAAAAAAGTGGATTTAAAGTTTAAAAATTGCAAAAACAGCAAGAGGTAAAATGAATATATTTTAAAAACCATTACTCCCCCAATTAATAATAATATCCAACCAGTTTTTCCCCCCGTTTTTTAACTTTCCAATAAATAATAACAAAAATAACAGTAAGATGAAAATACACGAATAGTATATTATATTATATTCAAGTGGACAATTAATTTTTAATGCATGTCTACATAAATAATAAAAATCCATTTTCGAGGTTAATTTCGAGGAAAATCCTAGTTTGAAAGAGATGAAAAACGCGAGTTGAATATTTAATAGAAAAAAATTTCGTTTTTAATGTAAATGTTTATTCCTTAATTTTATTTTGCAAACGTATTTTTGTGCATATTGATCATGATAAATTTCAGTCGCAAAAAATGTAGGACAATTTTTACTGAGTATTTTATTTATTTTACATGCAAAATAATGTATTTTAAATGTCGTATACTAAGCATGGTTGGCCATATTATGAATTTTTTTATTCTTAATTAGCAATTAGAAGTCAGTCATTAAATTTTCTATAACATTCTGACCAATTTATGATAATTAATTGGTAAATTCTGCATCGCATGTCAATTAATCACCCCTTAAAATGGTGCTTTCCAGCATAACTAATTGATGGGGAAAAAAACGTTGTTTCTCAAAACTACATTATTTTAAGCATTAATAAATTATTGAAAAATTATTTAAAAAAATGAAAAATGTAATGTTTTATTTCACTTTGTATGTAAATTAATACTGAGAAATGTGTTACATGGTTTCATATCGATGGCTTCATTTAGAAGTAGCGAATAAGCCAATTTTTCAAAAATGAGATAATTGTACCATTGTGATCCTGGAAGTGTCCCTAATTAACCTAAAGTTATTTAACCAATAATTGTTAAAGTTACAGAAGTGAACAGTAGCGAATATCCAACAAGCGGTCATTTTTAAAAGATATAAGTAGTGAATAGTACCATTCGTTAGTTTACCTTTTAAAAATTTCTTGAGACCTGGATTTTTTTATTAAAATATAAGTAGGGAATTTTACAATTTTCGCTCATTTTTTTATTTTTATTTTTTGTTGCATTCTTTTTATTCAATGGGCAAACTAATAGATGTGCACATGCGCTACTTCACACTTAATTTATTTCGCTTTCCTGCAAAATTAATCAAAGTCGGAACTAGCGAATTTGCATTTTTAAGCCTTTTATTTCTCAAATGACTTAATTAATTTACTAATTTAAATATTTAACAAAAATTAGCACAATCCATATAAAATATATATATTGTTTTATCTATTCACCAAATTTAACCCTTTTAACATTGTTTATTTCCAAGTTATACCATTTTTTCATTAAATAAACGCTATTTTCTCAAAATCAACTTTTGGCTTATTCGCCAATTCTGAATTAAGCCATCGATATAGTGGAGCAGGGTACGTGAAACTCATCATGGCACGTGCATGTGTCACACGTGATATTGCCATATCCACGTGCAAATGGAACAAGCACGTGACATTCTGTGCACGTGGTTTTGTTTACTTCGGATTTTGAAATAACCATGCAAATGCTTATCCTTGTATTGAATTGTAAATGATGTGGTTTTGTTAAACATAAGTCATATTGTTTGAGCTATATTACTTTTATTATTTTCTGACAAAAATGAACTAAATTCCTGTTTTGCCCATGACCAATATAACTAGTCTTATATGAAATACCTGTTTATGTTTTATGTTTCCACAAATCGTGCAATTCAAATTAAACGTAAAACATTTTCAAAAGTATAAAATAAATAATTAATTAAATGAAACTTACCCAACAGATTTTTTTCCCCACAAAAATGATGTCGATAAATATTATTCCGTTGAATATCCAAAATTGCTGGAAAACCCGTTGTTAGTGTATAACTAGTTTGTACAGTTATGTGTTTACTGTAGTCAGTGAATGTTTATAATTTTTTTTAAATTCTTTGCAGGTTGCACTGGCTGGAAAAACCCAGAATTTGCAGATGACAAAAACCAAGATGGCTCCTCTAGTCCAGTTTCAAAAATGATGGCTCGTCTTATACGATGTAACCAGTATGTTGCACAACTTATAAAAGTGGCCGCCTGGTGAGCAGGAGCTTTTATATAGCCAAAGAAAGGAGCAAAAAAAATTGGACGAAATCCGCCTCTTCAGCCGAACCATTCAACCAATGGGATTCAACAGGTCAGAAAGAGTTAGTATTTAATTGACGTCATATTCAGGTTTTTACCCAGGCTTTTTTTTTGAACATTTATTTTTTTACTTTCTCATTTTTTTTTTTTAATTTACGGGTTGACCCCTAAGTGCTCTTCTGCGGTTATCTTCTCGACATCCTTTTATAAATCTCTCACTAAGAAAAACTTAGGCTTTTAACCTAGGATTGTGACCTAGGTTAATGATAGTAAGGCTAGAATTAGCACTCCCCAGGCGTACTTCAGGGACGTCCCTTCGCACTAATTATCTATTCTGAGAAAAATAACTGTTAACTAGCTGATGATTGACGGACCTGATACAAAAAAGTAATAGAAATTCGGGAGAAAGTGGACGGTAGCCCTTCCTCCCCAATTCTGGCCACCTTCATGTGGGTCAGCGACTGAAACACACGAGGTCAAGCTGGTCAACCCCCCTCCCCCCTCCTTGGTCATTTTAAATAGGGGAGGGGAGAGTTGTTTAAAAAATTAAAATGGGGGTCCCTCGACTTTTTCGTTATTTAATGTAGGGCAATAATGGTAGTAATATGATAATTAAGATTATGAAATTCCTTAAAACATCCCAAAACTTGCTTGAGGTCATCCATAAATGATTGGTTTTGGGGGGGATTTGTAGTTTTTTTTTGGCAAACACGGTATTACCTCGGGATCCTTGTTAACTATATATGTGAATTAAACTACTACTAATTTATTGGCCTAATTTGATCAAACAGCAATTAGAGGACAAAATTTTGATTTTTTTTTTAAACTTTGGTGGATTATCGAAAAAGTAGGTTTTTGATATTTACTCTAAATATATAGGTCAATTTGTGGTAAGTCTATCCTGGGATGTCTTGCCATGTCGCACCTTGTTGCAATTTGGGAATTCTCATCCCCCCAGGGTCCTTAGCCAGGGCCCCCCATTATAATATTCATTTTTACTATGAAGTCAAAATGTAAACATAATTTATGGACGACCCCTATGACATCTGTAATTGACAGTGAAATTGCTTCAGCAATAAACCACACATACTGTACTTTTTGTTGGCATGTGACGTCATTTATAGTCTAGGTGTTACCTGTTAATCATTCAAAAATGTATACAGGTTTAATATGACGTCACTGGGAGCTTTGCTAGGAAGTTTAGTTTGGTAGGCCCGCTGTACTGCATCTTCTTGTGGGTCAGTGTAAAGATGACCCACACGTAGTCCAATTGCATGAAAACTGTGGGATATTTGATCCAGTGTCCAGGGGGTGATTAATCAACCTGGAAACCTACATTGGATGCCCCAGTGGCGAGGGGGAGCACCTGTGCCTATTGGTGCAAACATTTTGAGCAACTATGGGGATTTATTTTTTATTGAGTGGCAACACTGGTAATTACTTGAGGAATTTTTATGTGCATGTATACAAGTGTTATAAGGTACAAACATGTTTTATTACCGTAAAATTATTGAGGGACAAAAATGTGTTTCAGTAATACTCAAAATGGATTGAGTTTGCTGTGGGTCTGCAAAAGACGTCACGAGGCAGCGCCTTCAATAATGCATATGAGCATGAAGTTTGTTCTATTTGCACGTTTTGCCTGCTTTGAGGCCAGTTGAACACGAGGCTTGCACGTGCATAACCCATGTTCCTGATTGGCAAGGTGCTGCCGATGACGTTTTTTTGTTTCTCAATTAAGAAATTTTAACTACATGTATATTATTTTTTTTGGTAAATAACTAGACAGAACATGGTTTTGAAATTTTTTTTTTCAAACTATATCGATGGCTTAATTTAGAAGTAGCGAATAAAACAAAAGTTGCTTTTGGGATAATAGCGTTTTTAAGGAAAAAAGGTATATTTTGGAAATAATTATTGTTGTTAAAAGGCTGAAATTTGGTCAACAGATGAAACAATGTATTTATATTTTATGGGCAATGTGCTAATTTTTGTTAATAATAATTAACTAATAATTAAATTAGTAAATTAATTAAGTAATTTGAGAAATACAAGGCTTAAAAACGCACATTCGCTAGTTTGACTTTAAGTTTGCAGGAAAGCGACATAAATAAAGTGTAAAGTAGCAAATGTGCACATCCATTAGTTTTGCCTATTGAACAAAGACTGCAAAAGAAAAATTAGTTCACGTTTGCTACTTGTATTATTATAAAAATCCAGGTATCTGAGACATTTTAAAAGATAAACTAACGAATGGTGCCATTCACTACTTGTAACTTAAAGAAATGATACCGTGTTGGATATTCGCTACTCTTCACTTCTGTCACAATAATTTCTGGTTTACGTAATTTCTGTAACTTTAGGTTAAAGGGACACTTTCAGGATAACAATGGTTCACTTATCTCATTTTTGACAAATTGGCTCACTTATCTCATTTTTGACAAATTGGCTCTTTCGCTAGTTCTGAATTAAGCCATCGATATGATCCATTGGTACAAGCTAATGTTAGGGTGATTTTCCCCCTTAAGATAATTTGCTGTTCATTAGTTTTTTAAAAGTAATTTTGCATTTCTTGTTATTTTGTGGAATATGATTCCATGTTGGATGAACTCCTAGCTTATGGTCAGTTACATGCTTGACCATCTTGTAAAGCTCAAATGCAACTGAGTTTTGCATGTTTTTACCAAACTTTTGCTTATAAAAGATATCCTAAAAGTCAACCTAAAGAAGTTGATACATAAACATATTAATTTCTGATGTTCAATGTAGCTTAAGAACTACATTTATTTTTTTCAAGAATGACCATGGTCAGATGCGAGTCCAGTTATTTTTCGTCCTTTATGCCCTAGTCATGTCGCATTTGGGTTTATGGTCATTTTATCTTCTCGATGGTTTGACCAATTAGACCGTAAACAATAATGAATTCACTTTCAATATCTTTCATCAAATTCAATTAAAATAGTATTTTTGAATTGAGTCCAAGTGGACAAGACTACCTTTTTGCTGTTAATTGTTGACCTACATAGTTGGCTGAATCTCTTTGTGCATGTGCATATAATTACAACTTTATGAATATTTTGAAGGCAAGCCAATGAAATATAAGGAAAGAGTCAAAGGAAGAGCAAAACTAAATGAATTTTGGAAAGTATCAAAAGTTACGGAAAGTTACAATGTTTCCAAAATTTGTAAAGTTCTTCAATGCTGAACTAACATTTCAATTTTAACATTTCATTAACATTTATCAATTTTGGCTTCACTTTCCTTCCATACGATAATCATGCATAGAAAAAAGAAAATATGTATTAAAAAAAAGGAATATTTCCAAAAGAAATTCCATTTTTTACAATTTTAATTCTATTATGATGGAAAGTTTCTTGGAAAGTATGCTTGGTAGCGCTTTTGGCGATAAAAATGGAAGCCCTAACTGGCCAATATTTTTTTATGAAATATTGTTTGTTTATCAAATTTGGTAAAAAAAATTGAAAACTTGTTTATGAAAAAGCTTGTTGTTTTAATAGGGCTTAATTATGTTAAAATAATCCATAAAATTAATCTCATGACGTACTTTAAATTTACATACCAAATAATAATGGGAAAAACAAAGGTTTACATTTTGCCAAACTTACTCAATAGATGCATTTCTGAAAATCAGATAATTTTTCATCTGATTAATCAATTTCTTTGCACACAACATGCATAATTCATTATTATTTACAAATTTATTGGAAAAAATTCATTACAAGTTCTTATTAAAATTATCAAAACATATTTGCATAATTTGTATGCTCAGGCCTACTTTTCACGCATTTGTAACATAAATTTGTAGAAAGTTCTGGAAATTTGGATTTGATTGATCAATAGGCAAAGCCCATTTTAAACATTGGTAAATCAGATTATTTATGGTTTCAATTTTTGCGAAACCTCGAGGATTTTGTACTAAAATGTTTCCATGTCCAGTCAACATAATTTTCTTATTTCAAAATAATGGTTTCCTCAACATTTGACTCAAAATTTAATTATAAAATCTGTACATGCGTGCTTGGTTTAAAAATGATAGTTTTTGATTTTATTACTAACTCTGGGCCTCAAACGCTCAATCGTATGCTATAATTTTAATTCAAGGTTGATTAAATAATTGGAAAAGCATTAAAATCTCAAAATTTAGTCTACTCATTAATTTGACAAGAAAATACAACTATTGATTTGGCAGTTTTAATAAATATTGACAGCACATATATTTTTCCTCAATTTTTTTTTATATAAAAATACCTTCCGCGAATTTTAAAATGGTGAGCTTATTTGCAGGTATAGGTTAGGTCTAATGATACAATATTTCTCATTAATTTTCATTAAAAACAACCTTAGGAGAAATTAATTAAAAAAGCTTGATCCAATTATAAAATGGAAATATCTTTAATGGGGATGTCTTACCTCTTGGCAACTTACTTTCATTAGAAAAATGGAACCATTAATCATATAATTTTTCTCATTATTTTGTACCAGCATAATATATAGTGTTACTTTCATCATTGAAAGTTTTACTTTGACATCACTTAAATTAATACAATATCAGAGGCAATATGTGGAGGGTTAAATAATAAGTAGCTATGGGATTCTTAAGATGGTGGGCAAAAATGAAGACAATGCTTACTACTATCAATAGATTGCAGCACTATGGATGATGGAACTGAAATTCATTTTCCAAAAAAAATCCAGCTCTTTTAAATCAGAATGTATTTGTAATGGTAAGTTGATGTTTACATATAGAATTTTCAGCAAGTATTGAAAGATGGAAATGTCAAGTTATTTTTAAATGCAAGGTACATTATTATATAAAAAAAATCAGATAAAGTTAATAATGTTGGAATAAATGCACAAAAGTCAGTGCATAATCCTCAATTTGCTTAAATGCAAAGGCAGCACCAAATTCCATAAAGTGTTAAGTTGAGATATGCCTAGGCTGAGATCTCGGTTAATTAGAGACAAATCAAGGTCCAAAAACACTTTAATTCAGGATAAATCCATTAAAATACACTCTGGGGAAAATATATACATGAGGTACAGAGATGTCATGTGGGAAGTCAATGGGCTCTGGGGCACACAGGGATGGGAACAGCAGGGCACAAGGACTTGGCTAGGGTCTCAGAGAACTACATGGCTGGGTTAGGCTGAGATCTGACTGTGTTGGTCAAGAGACTGCACTGGTCCAGCCTCCAGAGGTCTGATGATGGACTTCAAGGAGTGCCTATACTCAACAAGATCCAGAGTTAAGGCTTGCAAGCCCTTTTATACCTGCTGGAAAACCCTGGCAACCAATCAGGTGCAAGTAGCTAAGCAGATGCATGGGACCTGTGTAGGTAAAATACCGGTATCATCTGAGCACTGGAAAGGGCAGCAGATTTGAATTGGGGATTTCACACAGACTTACTTACATTAGTCACATCCCCACTAGAGAACAATTCTAGATTATAACTTTATTTTAAGCCAAATCAAGCTCTTTTACCAACACTCCAACAGTATTTTCCTTATAATATTATGGTTAGTCTTGTTCATATTTTACTTCAACATTCTCATATCAACTTTATTTGGACTATCATCTTAAAAGAATTTGTCATGAGGTAAAACTTTCCCTTTAAATAAATAATATTGATTAAAAGTTATAAATGTACTGCTTGTATATATTTTTTTGAATCTACATTCTCCTCTCGAAATGTATACTTTTTGTGAGAATTCCCCCTTTAAGGTTTCTTCAATTGTCTTTTCTCCTTTAGAACCAGTTGAGCACGTGGATTCCACGTGCATATTTAATTGGCACTTGCTCAATTTTGCACGCACAAGCCACGTGCCCAGCTGGTTTCAATGCAGAATGAAAGCAGAACTTATTCCTCTAATGGAATAAGTTCTAAACGAAATTGGCTGATGGCTAATGGCTTGAGTACAAGAAAAAATTCTATATATAGCATGACTTTGTTATTTTGAAATGCAAACTCATTTACAATCACATTTTAAATAATGCTTTATTGAATTACTCCATGCTAGCTTTTAAGGGGAGCCTCCTATGGTGATCGAGGAAAAAGTAGATAAACCATTAATCCAATTTACTGTAGCTATTATTATACAAAGATTGAAAATGCATCAGTGTTGAATTTGAATCATTCAGGGGTTCAACCATTAAATATACTTGCAGTAAACCTAATGTAGGGGTTTTTGTAAAAATGCATTTGATCTTCTGAAATAGTTTGCAAAATTTTCGATGTCTATATATAATGTGTCTTATATGTGAAATATAAGAAATATTACAACAAAGAAAAAAATCAAACAAAAGAATTGATGTTTTAACTCTTTTCTAGGCATACTGACCTACATATTATTTTACATTGACAATTTATTGCTAATGTGACCCTGGCTACACTTTTCGAGGAAAGTTCTTTTAATGATATACATGCACCAGTGATTATGTTGTTGTTTTTTTCAAACTCGAGGAAAAATGATGGGTCCATTCGGGAACTATTTCGCCAGTGGCCATGTTAACATAGATCTATGTTTCATTTTCCTCTGATTTTATAATAAAGCCATCAATAATTATTCTTTAAAAAAAAACAGCTGAAAATATAGTGAAAAATATTTTTTTTTTCAAAATATATAGAGCAAGTATGTATAAATCAATATAAAATAATCTTGGCATACATGCCATTATGTAAGAAGGTGAAACTACATACTTTGGCCAACTTTAAGTCCACATTTATGGAGCGTTCAAATATTACATAACGCATTTGGGGAGAGGATTTTGCATTTTGTTATGATGCACTATATATGGAACATGACGCAGTTATTAAATCATGAAAAGTCATACTTTGGCTCAAGTAGTTGAAAAGTCATAAATTAATAATGATTTGGCCATGGTTTGTCACTTGGAATTTGCGTTTATAGTGTGAATAATTTATTCATTATGGAACGCTAAAATCAGGGGGGTTTTCAGTTGAAACCGCGCCACCTACTAGCAAAAATTTACAATATAAGTGTGTCATTAATGCGTGCTATAGTGCCTTCCCATAGCTATAAGGGTTACATAACTATTTAGGAACTGTTTTAAGAATGTTTGCATCAATTTTTGTACTATCATGATAAGCTATAGTGCTTTTTAAATTCTCTATAGATACTAGAAAAAAAATCTTATAGAAAATAATAATGTTGGAATCAAAGTTACCAGTAATGAGAAATCACAATTATTATGGAAAACATGGGCAGCGCAATACTGCCTGAACCTGAATCTTAAAATCTCACAACTTTTAGCGCCATCTGTTAGTAATGGGAGATAGGTTCATCATTGAAATCATTCAATTTTGGCTTCACTTGTCTAACTGTCAATACACCTTTTAAAAAATCGATTAATTAAATAAACCTTTTATTACTTTGATCAAGACATCATTACAACAAGAAACCCAAAAGTTATACCGATGCATTGTTGGTATAAAAACATAACAGTTAAATATTGTGAATTCTAATTACCGGTATAACATGTTTTCTTAAGTAACCAATTGATTGTTTTTTCTAAGAATCAAGACATATTATCATTTTTTTCCCATTGAATGTTGTGATTGGGTATCCAGAATTTTAACTAAGTTTTTAAGACTTGTCAAATATTTTACCATTGAACAATTATAACCAATCTTTTTTCAAGATCTCCGTTTTACTGCCTCGCAATTTTTTTCCCCATCGTAATTTACCAAAAGAGCAACAACTGTGTAAATTTATGCACAGAATGATCTTTTGTAGATCATGCTAGAAAGTAAACAAAAAAGGTACGTGTGAACGTGTCTTACATAATAACTAGAGTAAGTCCAGTAAAAAGACCTTCAAAAAAACCCATAAATGACGTGAAAACAATTAAAGTTTATAATTTTACGCCTTCGATATAAAAATATTGTTACGTATGGTTATGAGTTACAGTTGAACAATTTTAAGTAGTCCCATCCGGTTTATCATATTAGGCCTATAGCCTATACCTGTGCTGAATATCCAGCATCAGGCTAAAAAACCTGAGATGGCAGAAGTGCAATGACGTCATAATTACTCCTCATTATGCATTAAGGAAAATTTGGGAAAATTGTTGGGAATTCTAATGAGGCCCTAATTTCCATAAAGGTGTAGTTGCCCTATGCTCTTTTATAAATAATTACTCAATATAATCATTATGAAAAGATGATGAAACATCTTACAAGTTTGTAGAGAATAGAATAGTTTGCATGCAATTGGAAAATCTTGGAAGTTCAAGAAAATGCTTGCCTTGATAAAAAATACATGCTTAGGCCTATACATGCAGTTCAATCAAATGTATGTACATGTATGCTGGAAATTGTATAACTAATTAAATTTAAATTCTTGGGCAGTGACATTCTGTTTTAATACAAACTTAATCCAATTCAAAACAGTATTCTATAGCCAGGGCTGCCAGTCGACTATAGATGTGCCAACTGGCATAACTTATAATATGATCTTATATTCTTAATTAAATTATTAATTTAAATTGAAATGTTGTCAGCTATGTGCCAGAGTACTTAATTAAAGAAAAGCGTAAAGGTGAGTCCACACAATATCACAAAACGTGTTATATAGCAAAGTTATGCAAAATGTTATAAAAGGAGAAGAAAAAAGTTATATAACATGATGTCATTTAACATTTGTCTTGGTATATCATCCTTATTGTATCAGTTAGTAACACGTTTTATGTGTCGTTATATAGCAAGTTGTACAACAAACTTTATAACAAATGTCGTAATATAACGATGTTTTGTGATATATCTAGTGTGGACACACCTCAAATGAAATAAATAGCAAGTTTTAGCCTTCAGAAATTGCTGGACCAGTTCATCAATATTCTCTTTTCAAAGGTACTTTTAGTATGGGCTACCTGTATTTAGTATTAACCCCGCCATTTTATGACGGGCTATACTGGCATGGAGTATCTGAAAATGCATGGGTTGTGCGGAGACGTATTCATCACTTAACATGAAACAAGTAGTGACCTGTTTAGTGTATCTGTTACTAATCACCTTGGTAACTAACATAATTACGATGAATAGCAATTCACGATTCTAGTTAAAACAATAAAAAAGCGCACAACATCGTGGTTCTTGTATTTTAAGTAAGAAATTTTACCAACTGGCAATATAGCATGAGAATAAATTCGTTGCTCAACATTTCACAACCATGTTTGGTCTAGTAATTTAATAAAAAAGAGAAGTCAATTCACAATCTGGAGTTTATGGAATTATGGAGCTGTACATGACGTCATAAGGTGGATCCTTCAATCATGCATTCCAGCATCATTCGACTCCTCTAATTGGCTTGAACTGCATGATCCATGGCATAATCAAACTTATGCCCACAATTACTGTGGACATGAAGTATTGCATGATAGGCAAGTGATGCCCAATGACATTATTTTTGTTGCTCATTAATCATTTTGAATCTTATATTTTTTAATTAAATTTCTAGACAGATCCATTTTTATATATGTATACCGTAACATGAATTGTTTGTTGGTTAGGTAACTATGGATCAGTGGTTGATTAAGCGTTATTAATACCGCTTAACTAATTTTTGTTGTTAATATTCAGTAGCAAAACTAAGATGCATAACTTTAAAAATGTATGAATAGATTCCTAATAATTTTAATAATGTTTTGAGACTTCATACCCCCATTTAAACCTGAACTAAATTTATTCATTCTTTGATTCAAGTTAACTACTTTTTTGAAATCGTTGATTTTAAATCGGTTAAATTCAAACTAATCCATCACCCTGTGACATATGAATAGGGCAAACAGAATAACATTTGGATGGAAATATGGGATTTTCTTGAAATTTGAAAAGTATAGTATGATAAATTCACATTTAGAGAAGCATGTTTTTTGCTAAAGACATTTGTGTATTGGTGTTGCATCAGGACCATCAATGGTGGCTCACCAATTCCTTAAAGAGAAAGTCTCACTTTGTACAAAGTGATGTTTAAATGATGGAAGAGAAAGTATTTAACATGAGAAATTCAAATTGTTATATATATGTGCTGCAAGCTTATACCATGAATAAAAGAGATACAAGGATAATGACCAGGATTTCATGAAAAATATTGGCCAGCAATGGCATCCATTTTATTTGCCAAAAGTGCCACCAAGTGTATCCATACTACTCCAAAATCTTACAAAATATCCACCCTATTTAAATTAAAAATTTTAAATTTGAATTTTTAAAATATGGTTTTCACATAGATAGATTTATTTTTTTTATGCAATATTGCATAGAAGGAAAGTGAAGCCAAAATTGAATGAAGTCAGAGGTGAACCATTCTCTCATTACTAACAGATGACGCTAAAATTTCTGAGATTTTACAATTTATTTATTCCTGAGATATAGGGCAATATGGCGATGTTCATGTTTTACATAAGAATTGAGATTTTTCATTATTGGTAAAGTTAATTCCAATATTAATATTTTATTTCTACGTTAAATGCCTAGCATTTAAACGTTCAAAATGGAATAAAGTCAAAAATAACATGTCATGTGTTAGATATTTTACGCTATAATTTATAACCTTAGTTTATTCTGGACAGTCTTGTATATCTATTCTGAAATATAAAGCACAGGTGTAATAACTATATCAGATATATTCACAAATATATTTTCAGAAATTTCCTTGAATAACTTTCTTGTTATGCAAAAATCATGATTATGTGAGCTTATACAGATGATCCAAATTTTCTTTAAAAATGTAAAATTCTTTATGCTGTATAGGCGAAACAAATCGTATTTTTAGTTTTCAAACTTTTTTTTCCCAAATTCACTAAATGCTTTCCATTGCAAAATATTTTTCGTAATTTCTATTTCACTCGTTCATCTGAAGGTAAATTGTCAAACTTTGTGAGAAATACTTACAAAATAGTAAATTTAATGAGCTTTACTTGGAAGAATTTGGGTGTTTTTAGTCAAGTGACATAAAACCAATGTCATTGTTACCATATTTCTCTCGATTTTTTACACAAAAATAAATGCAAGTGAATGGTATAATAACCCGCAAAAGGTAAACAGAAAAATTAAAATAATCTCATTAGAAACAATTGTTTAAGAAAAATAGAAATTAATTGCCTTGACCCAAAACAATTGAGCTGAATATTCGGATACGATATTGCCTTCCTGACCCATTATTACAAAAGCTTTCCCTTGTTTTTTAAATTTTATGGAGCATCTTAAAATTTCACCCCTCAATCGACCCATATAGATATATATACTAAGAAAAATCGTACCAGTATATAATTTTAACATATGAAAAATTTACATTTAAATGCGAAAATTTTGAATAATGAAACCAATAATAGCAAATTGTTAAGTACAGGGTGAGTAAATTGAGTAATATTTGTCAAGGGGAAACTATTTAAAATTTCCCTTCATTTGCAAACAAGAACAATATGATTTTTTTTTGTGTGAAATAGTCCTGATGAAATTTAATACATGAAGCCTATAATAAAGACGATTTATATAATTAGCACTGAATATGAGGAAGAAATTATTTATGCTGAAATTTTACTTAAAGAAAAAAGCAAAAAAAAAAAATGGTGAAAATTAGGAAAGTAAAAGTCCATATGGTATAGAGTAGGCAAGGCCATTTTAAATTGTGCTATAAAACATGGTTTTTTCATGTGTAGTTCTTTTGGTTTATGAAACAATGATAAATTTTATATTTGTAATTAATAAAGCGTGCATATATAATTGCATCTAATTTATTTTGTTTTTGGTATAGTCAAGGATTGCTGTGGCTATTTTAATAATCATTCTTTGGTATAGTGATTGTACCATAAAGTGTAACTGGCCAAATCCTGGGCATATAAAAAGAGTGCCATCTGCAGACAAATGCAGTTACTAAATGTAAATCTGCTGTAACTGCGTGAAACTGAACTTGACAAGTCACCGTTGATGTGGCATTTTATTTGCTTTCCTTTTAAAGGGAAAGTCCCACTTTGAAAGAAGCTAATTGTACTAGCATGAAAACTTAGGCATGGAAATTGTAATTCGATTTGAGCCAATCATTAAATAAATTTATCTTGAATTCATGGATTTGGTTGAAACTGCAAAGCCCAAGTAGGCGCCATTTTACTGACAGTATGTAGTGCCCTCTACTGGATAAAAGGCATCAGCTCTCATGGAACACGTAGACATGCATGCCCTAGAGGACGCCACCAACTTTCAGTGTTTACTGAAATCTATGGAAAAATGGCGCCTAACGTGTATTTGGCAAATATCTTAATTTCTTCAATATGGAAACTCTGCTGCAATTATAATTATTATTGTCACAGCTAAAAAGGGGGACTTTCCCTTTAAGTAATTGGGCTGAAGTTAATTTCTGGTACACATGAATACATTTTGTTTATTTGTTGACTAACAGATGAAACTATTTGCTAAACTTTTGCTGTAAATAAACAGTGTAACAAAATCAAATACAACATGTCAGAAGAATGCACTGAAATTAATTTAATTGCTACATTCCTGGAGTTTTTCTGATGCTACAAATTAAATAATTCTGCATTTTATACATTTTCAAAAATGCTAAAAAAAAAATGGTTATATCCCTTCTTAAAGCTAAATATTTAAATTTTGAGGAAAACAATGTGAAACCATTAACAATATGAATGAAAAGATAATATTGAACATCATGTGACTTAAGTCTTACCTTGACTAAAAAAAATTCAAATTTATAGTTATAAAAGTATTTTATTGATTTTTCGCCTGGGATTAAAAGAGATGATACTTAAGCGGAAGAAATCATTTTATTTGAAAATATCTAGTAAGGAAATTAATCCAATTTCCATATTTAGGCGTAGTTAGATCTATTATAAATTTAGTGTTTTTAAATTTTTTTCATTTTGCTTTTCATTTTATCTGAATTTTGAAATCAAAGATTGCAAAAATGGAAGTATCATGCTGCTATATTACTTGTCCCTTGTTTATTTTAACAAAAAATATAATTTATCACAATTTTAGAGGGAAATTATTGTAAAATGTTAAGACCTAGACCTTGTTAGTTCACCTTGGCACAGTTGAATAGCCTCATTTTCATACAGCCATTTTTAATGAAGAAATATGAATTTATTTGTATAATTCGTAAGAATTTTGTGACATTGCATTATGTTTGCTCTATTTATAGCTTGTTAACTAGAAATTATTGAGAGTGCATGGAGCATTGTTGTATATGCTCCTTGAGAAAAAAAAAACTAGTCTCATAAATATTATAACAGATCATGACACTGGTATGGGGTCCTTTGGTTTGAAAGCTTCCGTAACTGCATGGTCCAGTAAAAGAAGTAAGGTATAAATGCAAATGAATAAACTGTAACCATTATTATAAATCAGTTGTAGGCCTGTAGTCGTATCCGTATTATACAAAGTTGCAAATCTTTGCTTTTCACTTTCGTCAGCATTTGGTATCTTTAGGAAAAACAAATTTCATGTTCCTTTTAAGAAATGTAGATCATTGAAATGTGGTCAAGAAAATCTAAGCTATTTTGCTGAAAAAGGCCAGAGGGTTCTTGAAAATGAATGCTAAAAATAAATTTTAAGGGGCATTCTAACAATTTTTTCCCAAAAAAACTGAATTAATTGAAAAGGAAATTTAATTCATTAAGCACTTGTCATGCAGTTTGGCTTCACATGCAATATTTAACTGAAATTTACATGCGTATCATTGACATTTGATTTTCCATTAGTGAATAATTAAATTAATATATCATTCTTTCTATGTATGTATTTCAGGTGTGTCTGGTTTGGTTTAGTCATTATTGTCAACTTCAATAAATCCCAAAGAGTTCCAAAACGAAGGGTTTTTTGTAGAAGTGAGGCATTTGCTGGTAAGTCTTATTTTAAAATTTGTATACAATGTTTACTTCTTTAATGATAACCAGCACATTTTTGTAATACGAAATGGTTAATCGTGTGATGCATTACTATTTTATTTCAAAATCAAGAAGCAAAACTAGGTTTTTCATACGGGGTCATTCAGGTTATGAATAATAACAAAGGAATTAACCTGCTACATGAGAAATTGTTTAAAGTTTTCCTTTGTTTTCTGGTTTTCAAGGCCAACCCAAACTCATTTATGAAGTAATTTGATTTTGCCATTAATTATTCTAATAGCCGACAATTTGAAAAATCTTGACTATTTACCACGCGATGAATATAAGTCTTATTTTATACGTTCTATGATTTAAGTTTATCAGTGCCTAAATCTCTGATTTAAATCAAAGAATGAAAAATTGAGTTGTTTTACTGACATCAGCAAAGTAAGCAGTTTGTATCTTAAAAAGATTTATTGATACTAACCTCACTAATAACCTTGGAGCAAGGAAATGGATTTTGTCTGGCCTCAGAGCTGGTTAACCATGAGTATAGTGAGTTGATGGTTAATCCTGACCGAACGTTATTTATTTGCATGCAGTTAATTAACAAAAAATCACAGACTTTAAAGTCCCTATTTCTTAAATACTGTATTATAGCACTATTAATGGCATATAATTTCAAGTAATGATTGAAATCACATTTAATGTGATTTTTATGATTTTATTCATGATGTCACGTCTTTGACTAATGCCATCTGTATTGTAGAAACATGAAAAACTAAGCTTGACTATAAGTTAATGTCATGTCAGATAGAATACAATGCATTATGGAGTATGTGATGTCTTACTGAGGGCCAATTGTACCAACAAGGGTTAACTTTAACCCACTGTTAAGCTTAGGTTTTCTCTACTTTCCTGAATTTTCATTGGCCCAAATCGGTCACATGATCAAAATAACCGAGGTTTAAGACTTAACTGTGGTTGGTACAATTGGCCCTGAATGGTTATATCATCAGAAACGAAAAATCTCACTATTTATAAATTAAAAATTGTCCCTAAATATGGTGTAGACATCCATGGATGACGAAGTAAAGGTAGCTCCAACGTATACTGACATTATATACTTATATACTTGTGTTTGTTTAATTATTAAGAAGGTGTTTCAAATTTAAGTAAAGACATTTCATGCAGTAAGTTAGAAACAATGGCAAATGTTTTAATTGTTACTTTTCAAATGTAACCATGCGCTGAAATGAAAAAGAAAATATTATATCGTCTATGAAACTGAGATTTGAGATTTACCTTGCCAATGCTTCATAAATTTAATAAGATGTTCTTGAAAGATATAACAGTTGAAAGTTAACCCATTTGACATTTTGTAATGCATACTAAGTGCTTTTTATTGAGATTTCTTGGAATTTTATATTGCATTAATTGTGAGTGTGCATTTTGATATTTTTGGAAGATTTAGAAAATTTGATAAACAACAGTTTCTTGGTTTAGTTAACCAAGGCCAGGTCATATTTTGTATTCCAGTCTTCATTTTATACTTTTGGTTGCATATTTGGATATGAATTCTATTCCGATTTTCTTTTTGATATGGATTATGAACCATGCAGTAACTGGTTTTGGTTATGAATTATGTATATTAGTTTTGTTATGGATTCTTTTCCAGCTGGTTTTAGCGGATTCTGTATTGTTTGCTTTGCATGGTTATGAATTCTGTATTGTTAGTTTTGTTTACGGATTGTGTACCAATTAGTTTTGGTTATGGATTCTGTACCAGTTAGTTTTGGTTATGGATTCTGTAATTAGTTTTGACTATGGATTCAATGCAAGTTGGTATTGGCTATGAATTTTGTAATTAATTTTGGTTTTAAATTTTCTTCCAGTGGGTTTTGGTCTTGGATGTAGTTTTAGTTATGAGTTCTGTTTCAGTTGATTTTAATTATAGATTCTGTTCCGTTTAGTTTTGATGAATAACTTGATTTTAATTATAGATTTTGTTCCAATTTCTTAATCTTATTGGTTTTGGTTATGGATTCTGTTTCAAATAGTTTTGGTTCACTTGATATTACTTTAATTGTGGTTCACTGGTTTCACTAACCCAAACCCCAAAACAGTTCTTGGAATTTTGGCCTTTCCCAATTTCTGAAAAACAAAATGGCTTCCGGAATTAGATACATTTATAATCTTATATAATATATGACTACGGGCCAATTGTACCAACAAGGGTTAACTTTAACCCACTGTTAAGCTTAGGTTTTCTCTACTTTCCTGAATTTTCATTGGCCCAAATCGGTCACATGATCAAAATAACCGAGGGTTAAGACTTAACTGTGGTTGGTACAATTGGCCCTAAGCATGTTTCTGAGATTCTATAATTATCATAAATACACTAGACTAAACTGGTCATTATTTCAGTATCTTAAGTGATCTACATGCTAAGACAATACATTGTATATACTAAATGATGTACTTCCTGTAATTCAATTTACGTCAATTTTATTACTATTTCCTCTAATAATTATATTAATGTCCGTCTTTTCGTAATTTAACATTTTCATCAAATGTCTGCACATGAAGTCAAATGTCAAGGTCTGTAACTCTGTATTTACCCAAAAATTCAAGGTCGTCATACATCTTTCGCAATTATTTCGTTAAATATCACTCGATGACAATCATGAAACAAAATAACCCGTTCGGCCTGTTTTCAGGAAAAATAAAACTGAGTTTGCCCTGGAAAAGGAAAACAAGGTGTGTAAGAAAATGCACATGGAATTATAATTTAAATAAAATAAATGATAGATGCATTATTATGTGCTCTCTCCGAATGACGTCTTTTTTGTTACTTAAAATAATCAAAACTGTAACAATAACAAAACGGGAGAAAAACAATTTTATGTAAACATCGATGGCTTAGAGCATTCGCTACCTGTGCTCTAAACCATTGACATAATACTCGTATTTTGACAATATTTTGTAAATATGATGCGATATAATGTTGTATGTTGTATATGTAACCTACTCTCCTGAGTCAGATTTTTATTTCAATTTATAAGTTGTGTTTTCAGTTCTTTAGGACATGTCAGTAAGACATTAAGTCATTGAGACTTATGTCTTTAAATATTCATACAATTGGACTGCATGCCATTTAAAGAATGCCTGGTCAGCAATAATCTTAAGGCTTGTATTTATTATATATGCCATATAATTTGAAGTTCACAATGGTAGATGATTGAAATTATTAAGTGTAAACATGAAAATTACATCTACCATTGAGATCTTCAAATTATAATAATATATAATAAATACAAGCCTTGGATTATTGCTGACCAGGCATTCTTTAAATGGCATGCAGTCTAGTTGTATGAATAAGACCTGTCTTAAGACAAGTCTCAATGACTTAATGTCTTACTGACATGTCCTAAAGAACTGATAAGACACAACTTATAGATTGAAATAAAAACCTAACTCAGGAGAGTATGTTATACAGATCAACATACAACATATATCGCATCATATTTACAAAATATTGTCAAAATATACGAGTATTATGTCAATGGCTTAGAGCACAGGTAGCGAATGCGCTAAGCCATCGATGTTTACATAAAATTGTTTTTCTCCCGTTTTGTTATTGTTACAGTTTTGATTATTTTTAAGTAACTAAAAGACGTCATTCGGAGGGAGCACTTAATAATTCATCTATCATTTATTTCAATTATTCCATGTTTACACTTAATAATTTAAATCATCTCTATTGTTGGTTAGGCTATGGTTACCTTACTATGAGTGAAAGGTTATCTCTGAATGCTGTACTGGTATAGCTTATATAACTTCTTCGTAGGGTGTATCGCTATAGTTTCTTGAAAATCTTTGGAGAAAACTACGTAACTTATGTACAAGACAGTGTGACAAGATGCATCACATTTCGTGCCATCAATGTTATTTTCTTGTTCCATATTTATTATTAATTACATGCATTATTAGGTGGACTGACAGCTATGCACATGAACATCTTTTGAATTTTATGATCCTTCCTCCTGACAAACATGCCTTAAAAACAAATATTTACATCATCTGATTGCGACGTCACAAGAAGCCAGAACATAAAGTACACACATGTGCTTAGCTGTCAGTCCACATTTTTTTACTCTTTTCAGCAAAACATTGCACTGAAATATAACCAATCCCAAAGTTTTCATGGATTAGTTGCTCTTGTATGATTAATACAAATGAGGACAATCTGACTTCATTGCGCTGACCTAAATTCTTTGAAATCAGATTAGCCCATTGGATTTCTCTAGTTCAGTCTTTTGTCGAACAGGGTCTGGCATTCTTTTTAATTAATAAGTGACGTAATATGCATTGCTTAAGATTCACCCACTCATTAGGTTTTTGTTATTGTTGTTGCCACTTGTAACAAGGGTTCTTTGCCATGCTTTTTTAAAAGTCTTTAGAAACACAAGTCTTTTTATTGTTGTTTTTATCCCATCTCAAAGAGTAATGAGCCTGAACAAGTTCTTGAACCCTTTGAAATGTAACGGTTTTTTATGCTCTAAGCCATCTTTGTGGTTTTTTTAAGGCAAAGAAATTTCGACATATTAATCATTGGGCTGTTCTTGTAACCCCACAGTTTTACCCCTTAGCTCTGTGTGTGGGGGACGTTTATAGGACGTTTTTCTTTTCTGTTTCTCAAATAGTTTAAATAATGTCCAGTTCATCATTTTGCTTTCAAAGAAACTTTAGCTGATATTCTTAACAAATGTTAGATTTTCGGATTATTTACTTAAAATTTGGGAAATTAATTTGGGGTTGTCCACATATTACATAAAATTGAGGGGGGCTATGCAAAGCTATTTAATTTTGTTTCTGATTATTTTATGGAGGGGGGGGGGGAGAAATTTACGAATTGTATAGGGGGAGAGAGGAATTTCAGAAATTTAAAAATAAAATTAGTTTTACATGGTATTTCAATGGCTTTTGATTTAATAATTGTTTTATTACTATTTAAAATTAAGAATTTTAAACTATATTAATTTTGATAAAATATATAAATGCATTTACTTATGAAGAAATATGACTATTCGATGTAGTTTGAAATGTCATCTTGTAAAAAATTAAAAAAAAATTAAAAAATTGATAATTTAGAGAAAATGCCATATTGTAGATTTACTAGAATACAATAAAATCCTTTTTTACAATTTTTTTTATCTAAAATTAGTTAATAAAAGGAATTTATAAAAAAAAAATATTTTAATGTAAATTTATTTCTAAAGAAACAAAAAATAAATCAAAACTTATTTAATTACTATTAATTACAGTAATTTAATTAATTAAGCACCTGTTACATGCAGTGGGTACTGATTGAAATTGTGAAATGATTTACCTATGAATAAGTAGCAAATTCTTCTGTGCAATTTCTAACAATTTCTGAATAGTAATTAACGAAACTATTATTAAAGTTAACAATGTTGTTAAAAACACAAAAATCCGTGTAAATATATAATCACTGATCTTTTTATTAGGCAATTTTTTCAATATATTTTTTGGCAAAAAAAATTGCGAAAAAAAATAAGGCTAAATAGGATGGCCACTAAGCAAGAGGGAACCACCTGGATTTAGTGCATTTGAAATCTATCTCCCAGCCATGTGTGCCACTTTCAATACAGAATTAGCTTTTTTTCTTTGTAGTTTTTTTTTTAAAAAAAACTACAAAACTACAGTTTTTTTTTAAAAAAAAAAAACTACAAAATTTCCAGACATTTATTTATTTATTTATTTATTTGCGAAGAATGAAGCTCACCTTGGGGCTGAACTGCGCTCATTTCTAAACTTCTGTAGAAGCGTTAGAATTATCGCAAAAATTAAAATATCAGATAAATTGGCGCAAAATTCGTGGAATCGTGGCCTGCCATACCAATTACATCATAGACGTGATACCAATCCTTGATGAATGTAGGTGGCGCTTAATTTGCTGAGTCATGTTGGGATTTCCCATAAAAATCTAAATTTAGAGAAATTGAAATTAATAAATTGTATCATCATCGTAATAAGGATTCCTCGTATAATGGTAAAATCCATCTTAGCCCAGATTTGGTAAATTGGCAGTGACGTATTTGATGTGCTTTACACGGTATGTTGAGCTCAAGGTCTTTTCTTCATTAATTGGTATTCTTGTCTCATCCATAACGTTTTTATCCTCATTTTTTATGATCGTACCTTTTGAATAGAAAAAAAACTCATTTAGAACACTAATGTGGTCCACTTTCAAATGCCCAAATGCATATGTCATGGCAAAAACTCAATTGAAGATATTCGTTGAATTCCCTGCAATTACAATGTTTACAAGTAAAATAGCCTGATGATAACTTACCTCTGGTGTATAATCATTTCCTAAGGGTAAAGTATATGATGTCTACTGGAAATATTTATTTAATTGCAAGGTGTTAGCAAAAAAAAAGATATTGGAAATAATATTAAACTTACCCATAGTCAATAATCCTCTATTTTCTGAGATTCAAAGATTTGGTAGTGCCATATCGCCTGTTAACTGATGAGTGATGGGCAGATTTAGAACTGTAGCCTAGTGCATGAAATCTGCATGGTAATGCCATGTGTTACTTTTACCACTAATTAGGCGTGTTTTGGCGTTATTACCCTGTCATACGCTGTAGTTATCCAGTTTACAAGTAGTTCTTAACTATGCATAGGATACAAGCAAAACAAAGCAAAGTTCTTCATTCGATGATTTTCCTGTACGAAGCATCCATAATTTCTGTTACCTCATTTGGTACACCACCTATT
>JAQIXP010000239.1:0-30595 GCA_034700285.1 Proteroiulus fuscus | reverse complement strand
AATGGCGCCGCAGGCGATTTTTTTTTCTCAAAAATACTCAAAAATTCACTGAAAAATCATCAAAATTTCGACTTAACCTTAGGTTGCAGCATAGATCAAGTTAATTTAACAATTTTCAAATAGTTTCCGATAGATTTGCGCAATGGTCGCCGGGTGATGCATGGGCGCCAATTTTGTCCCTTTGGGGGGGGGGGGGGCATGGCCCCCCTGGCCCCGCCACTGACTGTTGTCAGTAAACTTGGCAATGGGTGGATTGCTGAAGTCTAGAATAGTGATTTAAGCTCGGAATAATCTTGGAAATTACATGTAATTTTGAAGTCTATTCCCAGCTTAAATCACTAAATTCCAGACTTGAGCAATCCACCCAATAACTGTAGAATTGTATATTGATCCCGAGTAACGCATGCGCCACAATGAATACATAGCTCAAATAGGTGTGTCGGTGTCAATAAATAGGAAGTTGGCAATAACTGTAGCAAGGTATTGAATCCCGAGTAAGAAACAGGCTATTCATAGTTAACGAGCCTGAAATGCACAACCAATACTTTGGTCGAAGACAGCGTGAGCAATCAGAACATTCAGCACACGCAAATCTAAAAAAAGAGAAAATGTTTTTTTTATTCTCGAGGAAGGGGGGAAGAAAAGTAATGACAATAATACTAACAGTGGGGAGTTTCAGTTGAGGGTTAGCTGTAAGTCGCAGGTTAAACTGAGAATTAGCTGAAAATAGCTCCATTTTTAGCTAATTCTCAGTTTAACCTGCGACTTACAGCTAACCCTCAACTGAAACTCTCCACTGTAAGAGGCAAAATGCTTACTGCCCAACCTCTGTGAGGCTGAGTGGTTACGAAAAACCACTAAATGAGGGTTTTTACCAATGTGTGAAGGGGTGTGAGCCTATGTCTACGCATCGCATGCAGATGGGTCAGGCAGTTTGGACGCTTCTCTGATGCACTTCTCTCTTATTAGGATATAGGCCTATACTAACTTGAGCAAAGTTTGGACATAATTTCATGCTTAAAGCGAATTTGGTCACGAATTACGTTCCATAATCTATTGGCGTCGCTCTTCGTCCGACTCTGGTTTCTGCCTCCTTGCACTCGGAAAACCTGGGTTCTCTTGCCAAGGTCGTCTGCTTTGACTACATGTGTGGTTTTCCATGGCCTCTCTAGGCAAGTGCCGGGGCAGTACCGCTAAAAGGTGGCCATGACCGCATTCCTTCTTTTCTTCTGCCCTTTCTTTCCTCAAGGCCTGTAGGCATTGTACTGCGCCGTCTGCAGTTGGACGATTAAGGTCGCCTTTGCTGTGTTGCCCATAAAATCCCACACCACCACCAACTCTGGTCCTCCGTTTGCTCCTCATCCTCCAGAACCTCCGACACACTGCCGGTAGCATCTTTGTCACTTTTAGTTCCTTCCTGTCAGCATCGGTCAAGTTCGCAGGGTCGATCTCACAGTCTCTCCAGATTGTCTTCTCACCCGATATAAAGGCATTCGTGCCGGTAAGAAATACTGCCACCAGAGCCAGATATGGGTTTACGAGTACTCGAAGATCGAGGACGGTCAGTGGGAGATGGAAGTGTATGGATATACACTTCCATCTCACACTGACCGTCCCAATTCTGCGTGCCCCAGGTAACCCATCTGGCTTCAGCACAGCATCCATCCGCTTGTCTCCCGTAGCTATTGGGATTACTGTACGTAAAAGCAATAATATTGTGGAGATGCTTCAAAATTCTGGCAAAGAGTCGACGATCAATTTGGTTAAACATAGGATTCATGACAAAGACTGCAACAAATAGGAATGGAATCTGGTATCGATGTTTAGTCGACTATGATCACTGTGAACCATGTAAATGTTGATCATAGAAACAAATTGTGCTTATGAGTAGGCTATAATAATTTATAGCAATAATAGTTGGCGTATCTGAAGCTGGACATGAAATCAAATTTATTTCTCACTTTATACATGCTGTATTCTGAGGGGACAATGGTATAGTTGACCAAATAAAATATTTCAGGGGCTGCCTGACCATATGTTTTCAAAAGATTTACAGCCGTGTAAAGGCGAAACCGAAGTCCTTATCTAACCCAGGACCCCGACCAAGCCTAATGATCTTGACTAACTTACCGATTTCCCCAAACTGCTCTGTTCGACATGGCTGTATTATGTTTTGAAAATGCACGAGCTGACCGCCTGCGTTTGGCAGAGCCACCTTCTACTCCTCGTCCACAACAAAGCAATGTGCACGCCTATAGGCCTACATGTACTTGTCTTGTTCCATTATAGCTGTTTTAAACAATGACGGCATTTGCCAATTCAATGCATTAATGAAAAATGTGATGCTATTGGGTAAAAGGCAAAGTTTCTTTGCAAGTTGGCGAAAAGCAGGAAAACAAAATTCGGACATCTTTACAGAATTGTTTTAATTCAGTGTCTAATAAAAAATATGTATAGGTTTATATACATGTTCTTTTCAGACTTTAATTACTGAATAAAACTTGCTAGTGATAGTGGGCAGAATATCGTGGGAGAGCATGTGTAGAGAGTAGGCCTACTTATCTCAAATAAAATATTGCAAAATTAGGTCACATAATACCGACATTCACATCATTACTTTAAAAGTAACAATATGCTGTTTCTAAATTAGCTTGGTATCTCTGGCATTTTTGTTAGTGCTAAACTTGAAAAAGCATATTTAAAATAAACAATATACTGATGTAGATAACCAATTAAATGTTAATCTAATCCTTGTTCTATAAGTTGTTAGATACGTCGGTGCTCATATAATAGGGTTACTCATTTTTGACATGTTTTTCATATTTTCACTATGATTCATTTTGTTCTTTGACAACTTTTGTTCAGGACGTCAAGATGGTGGAAATTCAACCCAGGGATATAAAGATCTTGGAATCAGCCGAGGATATCCAAGATCGACGCGATCAAGTCTTGGGACGGTATTCCCAATTCAAATCCGAAGCTCGAGGCAAGCGAGATAAGCTCGAAGACTCGAGACGTTTTCAATATTTCAAACGAGATGCCGACGAATTGGAATCTTGGATTCACGAAAAGCTCCAGGCTGCTTCCGATGAAAGTTACAAGGATCCAACCAATCTTCAGGCTAAGATCCAAAAACATCAAGCGTTCGAAGCAGAAGTTTCGGCCCATAGCAATGCCATTTTAGTTTTGGACAAGACCGGAATGGAAATGGTGAACCAGGGGCATTTTGCATCAACAACGATCAAAGTAAGTGTGGTTTCATAATGTATAATTTGAAATGGATATAAGTTACCATAGCTTCTCGTTAATCGGGCAACATACAGTTGAATATTATTATGAAATGAAGTAGCATTGTATTTTAAACTTAATTCAAATGTTTGAGCAATCGTTTGAAGCAATAAAGTAAGCTCTTTGCTTCATAAGTCCATCATGATAAAGTTAAAACTAAAAAAAAAATTTTTTGGAAGTAAAAATTGTAGACCTTACTGACAAGAGAAATTTCAAAACAATTAGGGTAATTATTTGAAATCCTGTGTCAATTTTACATTTAATTAACCTGTATGTATTAAAATATTTTATACCAGTATTATAGGCAATTATTACTATTCTAAATAAATTGTATTGTGAAAATGTTTTTAAAATGTTGAAGTAATTTTGCTCAAGCCAAAATACTT
Organism: Proteroiulus fuscus; assembly: GCA_034700285.1. Classification (NCBI taxonomy): domain Eukaryota; kingdom Metazoa; phylum Arthropoda; class Diplopoda; order Julida; family Blaniulidae; genus Proteroiulus; species Proteroiulus fuscus. Next base: position 26,921 of record JAQIXP010000239.1, on the reverse strand, counting down.
GATGTGATACACTATTACCAACATGACAATAATGTATTAATTGGTTGTATTGGATAAAAATATACTGAAGATTTTTTACGCGATGGATGAAATGACATGGTTACTTGATAAATTTGTTCAGTGAGTTACTAAATCTATCTTATAGCTACGACTCGAAGAGCTGCATCGTCTTTGGGAACTTTTGCTGGCTCGATTGGGAGAAAAGGGACAAAAGCTACAGCAGGCCCTAATTCTAGTGCAGTTCTTGAGACACTGCGATGAAGTGATGTTTTGGATCAATGATAAGGTGGGTTTCTTTCTTTCTTTTTGTAACGATAGCTGAAGAGTTTTTAGCATGAAAGTGGTTAATTTTCAAATGTATTAACATCCAACAGGAAGCTTTCGTTACAACCGAGGAATTCGGTCAAGATTTGGAGCATGTGGAAGTTCTTCAGAGAAAGTTTGATGAGTTTCAGAAGGACATGGCATCGCAAGAATATCGCGTGAATGACGTGAACAATTTGGCAGAAAAGCTGATTACGGAAGGACACCCCGAACAAGAAGTCATTTTCCGCAGGAAAGAGGTAAACGTTTATGCGATTAAATTAAGAAAATTGAGACATTTAGAACGCATATTACATATTTTCAAATGTACTTTGTTTTTGTATAAATTTTTGACTATATGTAAATTTTAGGAGTTAAATGAAGCTTGGCAACGTTTAAAGTCTTTGGCCCTAATGAGGCAGGAGAAGCTTTTTGGTGCACACGAAATTCAACGTTTTAATCGTGATGCCGACGAAACAATCGCTTGGATTACCGAGAAGGATGTCGTCATATCATCTGACGATTTCGGACGCGATTTGGCTAGTGTGCAGGCTCTTCAAAGGAAGCACGAGGGCATCGAAAGAGATTTGGCTGCCCTCGAGGATAAAGTCATTACCCTGGGACGCGAAGCAGAGAGATTGTGTGGAATTCACGATGACCACGCACCCCAGATAACTAGCAAACATTCCGAGATCGTGCAGAACTGGGAGGATTTGAAGAAAAAAGCAGAGGAGCGTAAACATCGTCTGGATGACTCATACTATTTGCACCGATTCTTAGCAGATTTCCGCGATCTCATTTCGTGGATTAACGACATGAAAGCCATAATTTCTGCCGACGAACTGGCAAAGGATGTTGCCGGCGCTGAGGCACTTTTGGAGCGCCATCAAGAGCACAAGGTGAGTCAAGCTGAGTTTTATCTGTTTTAATTACCCTGTGATTAATTAGTTATTATTAAAAAGTGGGTTTATAATGTTTCAAAATAATAATTTGTGACATTGGGTTCAAGCAAGAGCAAAAAACTGGCATGCCATTTATTAGTTTACCAGTAATATAATATGAATAAGTGAGTGAATATTATTGTACCTAGAAGTAAAACAAAAGTTAACCATACTATACCTTATTCAGGGGGAAATTGACGCCCGCGAAGACAGCTTTCGTGGCACTGCAGAGGCTGGCCAGGAACTTCTGAACAGCGAGCATTATGCATTCGAGGAGGTGAAAGAGAAGCTGATGACTTTGGCCAGCGAGAACTCCTCTCTGTTCGGTTTGTGGGAGGAACGTCGCATCTTGTATGAGCAGTGCATGGATTTGCAATTGTTCTATCGAGACACTGAGCAGGCTGACACCTGGATGTCAAAGCAGGAAGCTTTTCTGTCGAATGACGATTTAGGAGATTCATTGGATAGCGTCGAAGCTCTAATTAAAAAGCACGAAGATTTTGAGAAGTCTCTGGCAGCACAGGAAGAGAAAATTAAGGCTTTGGACGAATTTGCTACCAAGCTAATTGAAGGACAACATTATGCAGCAGATGATGTGGCACAAAGAAGAGCAACAGTAAGATTATAGCTTTACCTTATTTATACTTGCGTGAATTATTCGAGGTTTTAGTTTTAGTACAATGCAAATTTTTTATTTTTTAATAGCTCTTGGAAAGACGTTCAAACTTATTGGAGAAATCCCATCAGCGACGTGCCACGTTAGACGATTCTTATCACTTGCAGCAATTTGAACGAGACTGCGATGAAACGAAAGGCTGGATCAACGAGAAACTGAAATTTGCTACTGATGACAATTACTTGGATCCAACAAATTTAAACGGAAAGGTTCAGAAACACCAAAACTTTGAACAGGAATTGTCGACTAACAAGAGCCGCATCGACGAAATACTTAGCACCGGACAAGAATTAATCCAGTCGAAACATTATGCTTCAGACAGAATAGAGTAAGTACCCACTCTTAATAACAATTATTGTTGCCCTTAAGATACTACTTGTAGATATCCAAATTAAGGCATTTAAAAAAAGTTATTGGAATATTTAAATAAGTAGAAAAAGGTCAAAATTAAAATGCCAAATATTCACTGACCTGCATAATGAGGCAATCCAGGCTTATTTCTCGAAAATATCTGGTAGAAGTCAGACAAGAGGTTCACATGTTGAATTTGTAATGGCCTGCAAAGCAAGCTTATTTTTTGAAAATGCTAGGCAAGAAAATCTCATCCGGCCTGTTGACTATTTTTAAAAGCAGAAATACTGTCTTGTACTGCTTTTTATTTTTCTTCAATAAAAGTCAAGTAAAAATTTATTCAAAATCTGACAGAAATTAAGTAAAATTTTTCTTAAAGAACTTTATTATTATTTCAAGTTTGCGTATGAGTGAGATTCACCATTTATGGGAATCATTGGTTGAAGCAACCGAACGTAAAGGAGCCAAATTGAGCGAAGCAAGTCAGCAGCAACAGTTTAACAGGGGAGTTGAAGATATCGAGATCTGGCTTTCCGAATTGGAAGGTCAGCTAATGTCTGAAGACTATGGCAAGGTAAGGACTTTAAAAGAAATGAGTGGTAGCCTTTAAAATTGCAATTTCTTGATTGACAATATTCTATTAAACAGGACCTTACATCAGTGCAAAACTTGGCCAAGAAGCACAATCTTCTTGAAGCCGATGTGGCCAATCATCAAGATCGTGTGGAAGGTGTAGTTCAGCAAGCCGAGCGCTTTGTGGATCGCGGTCACTTTGATGCGGAGACGATCAATGCAAAGAAAGTGGCATTGGTGGAACGTTATTACGCACTCCATCATCCAATCCAGCTTAGGAAACAGCGTTTGGCCGATTCCCTGAAGGTGCAGCAGCTCTTCCGGGACATCGAGGATGAGGAAGCTTGGATCAGAGAGAAAGAACCCATTGCAGCATCCACCAATCGAGGAAGAGACCTCATTGGAGTCCAAAATTTGATCAAGAAGCATCAAGCTGTTTTGGCCGAAATCAATAACCACGAAAACGGCGTGCGGGTCGTTTGTCAGACCGGTGAAGGAATGATTGCTGAAGGTAGATCTAAAGCTCAAACTGCCTTTTTTATTTAGTTATTTATTTTATATATTAAAAAATTCAAAAATTCAACGAATGTTTTAAAATTTGAGAGTGACATTAAAATGCATAAATTGACATTTTTTAAGGCCATTTTGCATCGGATGAGATTCACACACGGATCCTCGGTTTAAATGAAAAGTGGCAACAACTGAAGGTATGGAAAGATGACCAAACGAGGTCGAGAAAAGAGACATTGCATTTATTTATGTTTTATTCGTGTTTCTTGAATATGACTTTTAGGAGAAAGCGATGCAGCGCAAGCAAGATTTAGAGGATTCACACCAGGCCCATCAGTACTTCGCAGATGCTAACGAGGCCGAATCATGGATGAAAGAGAAAGAACCTATTGTTGGAAGCACTGATTGCGGAAAGGACGAAGATTCTGCTGAGGTACTTGTTAATTATTAATTGAGTGGTGCATTGCGTTTTGGTGAATTAATTTTTGCCATAGGCTTTTTTTTTACAACAAAAGTGTTGTAAATTATCAACCAAGAATTCCAAGTTATAAATTTTATTATTTTTTATTAGGCACTGTTAAAGAAGCACGAAGCTCTAGTGTCAGATTTGGAAGCGTTTGGATCCAGCATTCACCAACTTAGAGAGCAGGCCCAGTCATGCAGGGTAAATCAACAAATTTAGCATGACCATTTTCAATGTTATATATGTTTTAGTCAAGTGAGATTTATACATTTTTTTTACTGTTTTACAGCAACAAGAAGCTCCTGTTGTTGACCATGCTGGCAAAGAGTTTGTCATGGCCCTTTATGATTATACGGAAAAGTCTCCCAGAGAAGTTTCGATGAAGAAAGGCGACGTTCTCACGCTCCTCAACTCTAATAACAAGGATTGGTGGAAAGTAGAAGTGAATGATAGACAAGGATTTGTGCCTGCAGCCTACGTTAAAAAGATGGACGCAGGCTTGTCCACGAGTCAACAAAATCTGGCCGATGGCAGTAGCATCGTGGCTCGACAGAATCAAATAGAGGCCCAGTAAGGATCCATTCACTTTATTGATAGCTCTTTAAATTAGAAATTGATTTCTAAGGCATGGGTTTATGCAACTTTTTAACCTTTGAATTTTTAAGATATGATAATCTACTCAGTTTGGGAGTGGAACGCAGTAACAAGTTGATTGAATCCTGCAAGGCTTATCGTCTAGTACGAGAAGCCTCGGAATTGGCTCAGTGGATCAAGGACAAGGAGCAACATGCCTACGTGGAAGATGTTGGAGATGACCTGGAACAAGTAGAAGTGCTTCAGAAGAAGTTTGACGACTTCCAGTCCGACCTAAAGGCCAAAGAAGTGCGACTGGCAGAAATGAATGAAATTGCAATGCAACTAATGAGCCTCGGACAAATTGAGGCGGCCACGAAAATACAGACTCAGATGGAGGTTGGAAAGTGGCGCTTCTAATGCTTTCGAATTTGCTAACATTATTATTTTGCCGGGATTTACCTTTAAAGTTATTTTTTTTTAAACTAGGATTTGAATAATAAATGGCAACAACTTCAGACTGTGACTCAAGAGCGTGCAACACATCTAGGAAGCGCTCACGAAGTTCAGCGTTTCCACCGCGACGTAGACGAAACCAAGGATTGGATTCAAGAGAAAGACGAAGCCTTGGACAATGATGATTATGGCAAAGACCTACGCAGCGTGCAAACTCTGCAGCGGAAGCACGAGGGGCTGGAAAGAGATCTGGCGGCCTTAGGCGACAAGATTCGTCAACTGGACGAAACTGCCAACCGTCTGATGCAGACTCACCCCGAGGCGGCCGAGACCATTTATGCCAAACAGAAAAGTATCAATGAGGAATGGACTCAACTTACTGCAAAGGCCAATGCACGCAAGGAAAAGTTGCTCGATTCGTACGATTTGCAACGCTTTCTTAGTGACTACAGGTAGGTTCCTGCATCTCCTGCCATGGTTTTAGAATTTTGTTTAGCATATTTAATATAAAATAAGACAGGATAGTTGACAAATATTTATTTTGTTTGTTCCCTCAGAGATCTTACTTCTTGGATTGTTAGTATGTTGGGTTTGGTGTCAGCAGAAGAACTTGCTACTGATGTAACTGGAGCGGAAGCTTTGCTTGAGCGTCACCAGGTAAGAATATGCCATATTTAAGCTAAAAGTTATATATTTTTTTATTTTTTGCAATGCTGTCAGGATACAAATGTACATGTACAGTTCTTTTTGCCCTGGTATTTCTTGTTTTGTTGTCTTTTTGGCGTTTTGTTTCTTCATCCTCTTTCTTCATAGAACTGCCGAGCTGAGCTAGATGTTAGATATGGCATCCCTCAGGTATTATTCCTTTTTGAATTTGCCTTTCGAATGGATGGCATTTTGTCCTTTTCATGGTGGTACATTGCATCTGTCTCACCAACTAATTAATAACGCTTTGACATTTTTGGTGATCCTAAAATACTGTGATTGTTTTCACTAAACATTGATCTATATTTTCATTATGATTTTTTTATTTCTATGGTCATAATTTTTAAAAAAAAGTGTTTTAAGTATTTTACTAACAGCTTGTGTATTTGTTAGGTTCAAGGAATAATGGGCCCTGACAATTTAAGTTTGATAGAAATAGCGTTACAAACAAATTAAGTGGTCTGGATGTTCCTTTTTAGTGATAAAAAATGGCATTTTTGTAAGCGAAGGTCTAACATTCCATTGAATCTACCTGAAAAATGCTTGAGTCTCATATTCAGAATAGGTATCGTTAAATAAACAGATAAGCCAATTATAGTCCTTACCTGATTTTAAACAATAAATTATTATAAGGGGAATATACCAATAACTACCAATTTTTGTCAAGTCCAATGCTTCATTATTCTGTGATCCTGCAACTTTTGGACTTTGTTTTGCTGTTCATAAGGGAGGAACTCTCTTTGGAAAGGTTTGTGCAGGACTAGTCACGCTAGTAACAGGTCCAGAAATTTGTCAGTAGAGGTTTTCAATTGAACTTATTGGTTCTGAAAGGGTAAATTTTGTGGAATATTTTTTGTAGACGTCATTATTGTATGGTAAAAGTTTGAACATTTTAGCACTGTGGAGTGATATATATAATGATGTATAATATTATCTAGCATTAAATTTTGACGATTTATTCTCCCATCCCATATGAAACACAATCAAATGAAAACTTGTTACAAAGTAATAAAGCGTACCAGAATGTTAGACCTCTCCATTTTCCCCTCCAAATTGAACTTATGTGAGCACTTCCTTGTATTTCTGTGTCTATGATATACATATAGGTTGTCAGCATTGACCAACTGAGAATGCATTATAACAAAGCTAACAAGTTGTTGTTGGAGGACAATTGTTAGGAAGTTTTTCCAGGATGCTCAAATTTGAATTTACATGAATTAAAAGCTAGTTATTGTGTTAACTTAGCACCTTGAATGCCAAACTTTTGATTGGTTGTTTGCTGAGAATTTTTGATTTTATTAGTGATTTTACAGTTAAAAGTTAGTGTTTTTGTTCAACAGTCTAGCATCATTATCACTAATTATGTCTGCTGCTCGTTCATTGTTTTGCCAAATTTTAGCCACTGTATGCATTTTGACACGCAATTTATATTTTCAACAGGAACATAGAACCGAAATTGATGCTCGTGCTGGCACTTTCCAAGCCTTTGAGCTGTTTGGACAACAGCTTCTTCAGAGTGGCCATTATGCAAGTTTGGAAGTTCAGGAGAAGTTGGAAAAAATGAATGAAGCCAGGCATGAGCTTGAGAAGTAAGTGAATTAGTTTTAATGAAAATACTACATTATCTTGACAATTTTGGATTTTGTTTTTTTTCTGAAAAATGTATCATATTTCCAGTTTTTGTTAAATGTGATTCATATATGGTAGTTAAAATGACCTCACCAATTCTGAAAGTGTTAACTAGGAATAGGAAGTATGGATTTTGGAATTTTTTTCTGATCAAGAAATACTGTTTGTAATATTAAGGGCTTGGATTGCACGGCGCATGAAGCTGGATCAGTGCTTGGAATTGCAGCTTTTCTACCGCGACTGTGAACAAGCCGAGAATTGGATGGGCAGCCGAGAGGCATTTTTGGCTGCAGAAGAAGTGGACAGCAAAGGCGACAACGTGGAAGCCCTAATTAAGAAGCACGAAGACTTTGACAAAGCCATTGGTGCTCAGGAGGAAAAGATTGCTGCTTTAAAAACGTTTGCTGATCAGTTAGTGGAGTCTGAACATTATGCCACTCCGGACGTTGCCGATAAAAGAGCTGCCGTGTTGGACAGGTAAGCATATTTTGAGGATGTGGAACAACATTCGAATGGCTGGGCGTAGTTCTAATGTCTCATACATCTGTTCCTTCACTATCTAGATGGCACCATTTGAAGGAAGCCCTCATCGAAAAACGTTCAAAATTGGGCGAGTCCCAATCATTGCAGCAGTTCAGTCGTGATGCCGATGAAATTGAGAACTGGATTGCGGAAAAATTGCAGATGGCATCTGATGAATCCTATAAAGATCCAGCTAATATTCAAGTAAGCAGTCAACATTCACAAGCAGTTTAAATGCAGTTGGCAACAAGATTGATGTGTAGAAAATGGAATGAAATAATGTTCTTACACGCTTACCATATTTGTCATTAGAGCAAACACCAGAAGCATCAGTCGTTTGAGGCGGAACTGGGAGCGAATGCTGAGAGAATTCAGTCCGTGCTCGGAATGGGTCAAAACCTTATCGATCGTCAAAAGTGTGCCGGCAGCGAAGAGGCTGTTCAAACTCGCTTGCTTACTATCGCTGAGCAGTGGGAGTACTTGACCCACAAATCATCAGAGAAGAGCATGAAGCTGAAGGAGGCGAACAAGCAGAGGACCTTTAATGCAGCTGTCAAGGATATTGATTTCTGGTTAGGAGAAGTTGAATCGCTGCTGATGTCAGAGGATTCTGGCAAAGATTTGGCTTCTGTTCAGAACCTCATCAAGAAGCACACGCTGGTTGAGGCAGACATCAGCGCCCATGAGGACAGAATTCAGGACATGAACTCTCAAGCAGATGGCTTGGTGGAAAGTGGACAGTTTGAAACAGCCCAAATCCAGGAGAAACGACATTCGATCAATGAAAGATACGAGCGCATCAAGAATCTGGCAGCTCACCGACGCGCTAGGCTTAACGAGGCCAACACTTTGCATCAGTTCTTCAGAGACATTGCTGATGAAGAATCTTGGATCAAGTAAGTCTTAATTGATCTAATCCCATTGAATTGTTGCCAAGATTGAAAAAATAATATGTAGTTTTTGAATGCTACTTTAATTGCTGTAAAAAAATTCACGTGCTCAAAAATATCTTGAAATGGTCAAGTTAATAATTTTGTAATGTTAAATATTTTAGGGAAAAGAAATTATTGGTGAGTTCGGACGACTATGGCCGCGACCTGACTGGAGTGCAGAACCTACGAAAGAAGCACAAACGTTTGGAAGCTGAGCTGGGAAGCCACGAACCGGCCATTCAACTCGTTCAAGAGGCCGGGGAAAAGCTGATGGCGGAGAGCAATTTAGGTGTTCCCGAGATTGAGCAACGCCTGCGCATGTTAAACCAGGCCTGGTCGGAGCTGAAACAGATGGCGAGCGGAAGAGGTCAGAAGCTGGATGAGTCACTAGCTTATCAACAGTTCTTGGCTAAAGTGGAAGAGGAGGAAGCTTGGATAAGTGAGAAGCAGCAGCTGCTATCCGTGGAGGATTACGGTGACACCATGGCAGCTGTCCAGGGACTTCTGAAGAAGCACGAAGCATTTGAGACAGACTTCTCGGTGCACAAGGATCGATGCCAGGACATTGCAGAGGCTGGAAGGAAGCTGGTTCGAGAGGGAAATCACCATGCAGATAATATCGAGCTGAGATGTCAGCAGTTGCAGGCTCGACTGGAAGCTCTGGAAGCGACGGCACGCCGAAGGAAGGCTAAACTTCTGGACAACTCCGCCCACCTACAGTTTATGTGGAAGGCGGACGTCGTGGAGAGCTGGATTGCCGATAAAGAGGTCCATGTGAAGTCGGAGGACTACGGACGGGACCTGTCGTCCGTTCAAACACTCCTCACCAAGCAGGAAACCTTCGATGCTGGTTTGGCTGCTTTTGAACACGAGGGCATCCAGAGTATAACTTCCTTGAAAGATCAGCTTGTGTCCGGAAGTCACGACCAGACGCCAGCCATCATCAATCGACATGGAAATGTCATAGCAAGGTAGCGGTTTGGCGTCATTCTTATAAATGGGAGGGTGCTAGAGTCTGTAATTTAAATGGTGAGCTTTAAAAGTGAAATTGATGATACGTTTCAATTATTGGACAGATGGCAAACTCTGTTGTCCGATTCGAATACCAGAAAGAAGCATCTTCTGCGTATGCAGGAACAGTTTAGACAGGTCTGTAAACTTTATAATTTTGGGTTACATGCAATCTTTTAATTTATTTTTTCAATTTCTTAACCCTGTCAAACTGATTTCGAATATCCCTAAAGATCGAAGACTTGTATCTGACTTTTGCGAAGAAGGCATCCGCTTTCAACAGCTGGTTCGAGAATGCGGAGGAGGATCTCACTGATCCAGTCCGATGCAATTCCATCGAGGAAATCAAGGTGGGTTCAACAGCAATCTCTGAATTCTTGAATTGCTGAATATTGGATTAACACTTTTGCTTTTGGCTGGCATTTTCAGGCATTGCGTGAAGCTCATGCCCAATTCCAGGAATCTTTAACCTCTGCCCAAGCTGATTTTGAGAATTTGGCTGCGTTAGATCGACAAATTAAGAGCTTCAATGTTGGTCCCAATCCATACACCTGGTTCACCATGGAAGCGTTGGATGACACTTGGCGCAACTTGCAAAAGATTATCAAGGTGATACATAAGCCTGAGTATGATTAGTTTCGGAGAATATTCAATAACCAACTGCCCTGTCTTGGTATTAGTCAAGTGTGGTAAAATAGGCAGTTGTATTATTTCCGCAAAGCTGACTTGGCTTTTTCTTATTTCCTGCTTTTTATGAGTTTTTTGGTACTTTTGCTACTATAGGAGCGAGATGCCGAACTGACAAAGGAAGCACAGCGACAAGAGGAGAATGATAAACTTCGCAAGGAATTTGCCAAACATGCTAATACGTTCCACCAGTGGCTCACTGAGACAAGGTTTGTGCTCTCAACTTAAAATCCTAAGGAAGTTTTGTTTGGGGATGGGGGTTCGAGAAAATTGAGGATTAAATGTTATCTATTAGCACTGATGTCGTTACCAGTCGTAATTACTAATGATCACTAATTATATCAATGCATGGCAACAAACTTATTTGCAATTGCTATTTATTTAACCCTCAAGGATTGACAAATGATTGCACATGGTGAATGTTGTTTAGTTGCGATGAGTAGGTAGTCTTGCTCGAATGCGTGACCATAACTGAATTGAGGTTTTTATGGTATACCATTACTTATTAATTTGTTCTTGTGCTCCTCAATGGCATGTGCACATGGAAGTACAACTGTACAAGGGAGCTTGTATAACCCATGAAGTCTTGGCTACTGAATACATTATTGGCATGCATCTTTGCTGTAAAAGTGGGGGCATGTTGTACAGACACAAGACATTTTGTTTCACATGTGCTACTCATAAACTAACTACCTAATTACAGAATTTACACTGGACCTTTATGCTGTACATTTATCCCCATACATGGCTTTTGCAACTTGAATTTTTTTGTATTATGCATGTTTGGTAGTGAATTTCTGTTTCTTCTTTTGTGCAGCTTTGCTAGATTGTTGGCGATTGTATTTTAAAATATCTCAAGAAAGAATATTTTTGAAATGTATAAGTTAAACTTTAACATTATCTGATGGGTTTATTTATATATTTTTATTTGAACTGTTAAAATATTGGAAGTCCTTTTATTTCTATTTGAATGAAATGCTTATTATGCAATTTGCATGAGATTGGCACTGCTATAAATCCAGAGGCTACTTTTTGTGTGCCTGCATGTTTGGTGTGCAAAACCTAGTCAATTATTAACACTATCTTCCATAGTTTAGAGAGGTTTTATCCCTTGAAAATCCTTTTATTGTAAATGTATTCTTGTGTATTTTTGTTTGTGCTATTTTCGTTGTCCAGCGTTTATTCACAGTGCTATGTTATTTTCTTTCCCGGCCTGGGTACGTCTGTTTGCCACCGTTCCTGTTATATTGACCTGCTGCCATCACAGATTGTGGCTCTTGGATGGGTTATTATCAAATTTTATTCCATTTATATTTAATTCTTGTGTGAATGATTCTAATTAAAACATGCAAATACTTTTTCGTTGGGAGGGAGAAAATTAACCTAAATGGTTGTCTACCATCAAATTATTCAGGAAATCTAATCTAATTGAAATTGAAAAATTTTAGATCCTCGATGATGGAAGGTACTGGTACTCTGGAAGCACAATTGGAAGCAACTAAAGTACGTATGCTCGTAGCATCAGGCAATTCACGCCAATATTTAAAATCTTGTGTGTAATTTTTTTCCAATTATTTGCAAATTCTGTTTGCAGCGTAAAGCGGCCGAAGTTCGAGCCCGGCGTACCGACCTGAAGAAGATTGAAGACCTGGGTGCACTCCTGGAGGAACACCTCATTTTAGACAATCGCTACACTGAACACAGCACTGTGGGTTTGGCACAGCAGTGGGACCAATTGGACCAACTTGGAATGAGAATGCAGCATAATTTAGAACAACAGATTCAAGCGAGGTACATTAAATGAAATTTATATACCCGTTATCAAAAATCACCATTAAATTAGGTTTCGTGCTTGAGATTTACTTTTCTGATGCTAACATATTTTCAATTTTTTTTTTGTGAAATTTAGAAACCAGAGTGGCGTGAGCGAAGATGCTTTGAAAGAATTCAGCATGATGTTCAAGTATATTATCTCCTGTACTCACTTGTTGTTTGTAGTGGTGCATGGGAAATGCACATTAATTTTGATTAATTTTCTTTTCGAAAAGGCATTTTGATAAGGACAAAACTGGTCGTTTGAATCACCAGGAATTCAAATCTTGCCTCCGCGCCCTCGGTTACGATTTGCCGATGGTGGAGGAAGGCCAACCGGATCCCGAATTTCAGGCCATCTTGGATGTGGTCGATCCGAATAGAGACGGCTACGTCTCACTCCAGGAATACATGGCGTTCATGATCAGCCGCGAGACAGAGAATGTCCACTCCAGCGAGGAAATTGAAAATGCTTTCCGAGCTATCACCTCAGGAGAGAGATTGTATGTCACTGCCGATGAGCTGTATGCTGTAAGTATCAACCTTTGGGCTTTTGCTTTTCCTCTTAAACGTCTTGAGAATTGGGAAACACGGCAGTTATGGAGGATTAACCATATTGAGGGGGGCACGGCATTCTAATGACTGTTTATTCTCTCAATTTTTTTGAGATTCAAATATTAGAATGGGGTTTTACAGCACAGGATTTAACAAGCTTTGTGTATTGTTCTATTTTTGTCGCAAATAGAATCTTACGAAAGCGATGGCAGACTATTGCGTTCAGCGTATGAAGCCATACAGCGATCCAAAAACTGGTCGAACTATTCCGGGAGCTCTAGACTACATAGAATTCACCAGGACCCTGTTTCAAAATTAAAGGCAAAATTAGTTGTATGTCTAGTTAGCTTTATAATCGATGTCTTGCAAAGCAGCTTCAAAATAATCTATATTTTATCGTAGTCTGTATAACTTCATTAATTCCATTTAAATCCTTATCCTTTGGTATCGAATTTTATCTTAATAGCTTTCCTCACCAATACAGCTTTCTACTTAAGATTATCCGCCTGGTATCACTTTTTAAACGGATTTGTTAAGATAATAATCCTATTCGCCATACACTGAAAATCTGCGTATTTAAATCTGGAAAACAATTTAGACCAATTCAGAAATGCTTAAAATATGAAAATATCCGTTTTGAAACTAGGCTTAATTAAGCAGAATAATTGAATCTACTTTTAAATTTTCAAGACGAATATGCAGTTTCAGGTGTTACTTGCTTTCATCGTTTCAAGTGTATTAATTGTGCTAAAGGTAGACAACGTAGATCAAATGAGATTTTCCACTGCATTATCTGCATGGCTTTAAATGTCTGTTAAGATTATTAGGAAATTTGTGCTTGTTGTAATAGTTCTTGATTATTTTTTTTAATTTAAAAAAATAGCAGCTAAGAATAATATATCCCCAATTCCATAAAGAAAAAAAAGCTTAGCCATTTTAATTAGGTGAGTGTAAACACATTTTAATGGCAAGTACGATTTTAAAAGGTATTAAAGTAAAAATTCAACATTCAAGATTGACAGAATCGATTCATCTGATTAGCCATATACTCATTTCTCACGATTGTTTCACTTTTTTAGACTTGTGCTTCTGTGATTCAGGTATCTTCTCAGCTTTTGGTTCGCTACTGGAAACCTTGTCAAACAAAACAAATAGTATAGTTGAGTAATTTACAATTAGTTAGTCATCTATTCAATCTATTTAAAATTGGTTTTAATAGGCCTATTCAATGCCAGTAATTGGACTTTGGTTTATATGGGAATGCTTTTGGAAACTATATAGAAATCTGCTTAAATAGGTTGAGGTTTCGCTTTTTTTTATCATAATTTTCTTTTATTTGAATGGTTTGTCTGAGATCTGGTAAATATTCTGAAACATCAATGGTGAACGAAGATAGAGGTAGCCTACCTTATTGGCAGGATTCTTGTCCTTAAAGCTGGCAAGGTCGGATGTAAATAGAACCTAAGAAATGGATATATGGATCTTAGCTTTTAATTTATCCAAACAGCTTTGAAATTATCAGAATTTATGAAAATAATTTACAGATTGAGCCCATCCTGCGTGAGTACGAAATTTGCTTCTGAAATAATCGCCTGCAAATAGTATTAAAATATTGAGACAAATATTGTAGTTAGCACTTGGTGCATTATTTTAGATTTATAGGGTTGGTTCACTGGTTTAAAAACATAATACAATACGCAGCCATGGTATGGGATCTCGTACAAAATTACCAAAATGAATTGGTAATTTGGGGACCATGCAAGTGTAATAATCCAGTTCTTGACTGTTACCTATTTCTTGGTATATTTTATCAGTCATGTGCTTTCTCTGCTTCAAATTCATCAAATAAGTTCGTGATGCCATTTGAAAGATGTGAGTGTCAATTGGAACCGATTCCGTCTTATCTAGAGACATGAGACAAACGCAGTCTGCAACTTTTCGCCCAACGCCAGGCAATTGTAGTAGGGCAGCGCGTGCTTCCTCATATGATACGTTTCGCAGATTGTGTAGCCATTCGGTGCTCCCTTTGTCCTTAACGAGAAAGGCCGTTTTGGCAATACTGGATGCACGATAACCAAATTTATGAACCTTCAATTGTCCTTCAGTAGTGTCAGTTGCCAACTGTTCCACGGAGGGAAATCCCCGATAAATGCAACCGTCTATCTCGCCCAAGATGTCGCCATACAACAAACACATCTTGCTGATCATGCCAGTAATCCTAAATTTGTAGCAAAAGTTATTATAAAGTATGTCTGGATACTAGCTATAATTCACTCCAGTCATTGAGTATTTACCTGGTGATACGGTTATTTGACGAACACAAAAAACTGAAGAGATTTTCCACGGGGTCTTGTCTTAAAACCCTGACACCCGGATAATGTGGCCTTATACTGGCAAAGTGAGTATCATTTTTGCTCCACGTTTCGTACAAATCTCCCAATTTGATTTCCAGTTGGAAATAGTCTTTTAAAAGGTTCTCTTCCTCAGTTTCGTCTTCTGATGGAAATGCGGCATAATGCAAGTGGTCATCGTCTTGCCAAAGAGTCCAGACTTTGTTAGCAAATATGCCTCTCCACATTCCACTCTGCTGCGTCTTCTCCCATCTAATCAGAAGAAACAAATTGCAGCAATGAAGCAATTGCCCAACTTTATGAGTAACTCGATTATTATTTTTAATCTTTTATCTTAATTCAAATTTATTCGAGTACAGCATCGTGGATGTTGTTGACATCATTTAAGTTTAAATTCCTTGGCGAGCACATGATGTTACAAATTATATCCAATTTAGAAAGTACTGCTATCAGTGTCTCAGTATAAAGTATTGCATATTTTAATCAATGTGCTTAGGTAATTAGGTAATAATCTTGGGTGGATTGCTGAAGTCTGGAATGGTATTTTAAGCTGGGAATAAACATGTAATTTTGAAGTTTATTCCCAGCTTAAATCACTATTCCAGACTTCAGCAATCCACCCCATATCTATGTGTTATTGACGTGAGCTGTGAATATGCTGGCATGTTTAGATTGCATTTCAAAAGATTGTATAATAAAACTCAAGTTTCTCATTTAAACTATTTGGAGTATAGCATTTTGGTATCCCAATTTTGGATTTTTGTTTTTTTCCTATATAAGCAATGTTCCCCAGTTAGAAAATTGCTCATAAAAACTTCTGAAATATATAAAATTGTCTTTTAGCCTTAATATTTGTAAAATGTTAAAATTAACATTATAGAAGCAAAAATTTGTAAAAAAAATACTTTTGAATTTATTTAAATGTTAAAATTGAGAAAAAAAATGAACAAAAGAAATTGTCTACTTTTCTTACATATTAAATGGTTTTATTAAAATTAAAAGTGAATGACCTGAAAGACTGTCCACCTTCTAAAGTAAATTCCAGCGAGAGTTCGCTTTTAGGACAGGAAATAGTTTTCCATATTAAATTGTTGGCTTTCATTTTAAGTGGTGAAACCATTTTCTAGTGAAAGATGAAATTGAAAAATGTCCACATTAAAATAAATGGAAGTCAGTAGTGTACTGCACTTAGCCACTGGTTTATTGTGTTAAAATCCCTGGAAATGTTTACAGGTGGCAATGTTAGTCATGTCGAATAAAATAAAAAATCACATTGAATCAAAACAACAGAAATACACAAATAGACACATTTATTGATAATATAATTCCAAATTCATCCCATCATGAATTTCATCTGATAAAAAAAAGTCAAGGATTATATATCAAAACAATGTGGATGTAATTATGGTTGTTTTAGTTTGGATTTCCACTAATTTCTAAATCTTTCTTTCAGCAAAAAAAAGATACAGTCTTCTATTTTGATGTGATCTTTGAAGATTGTGTACCATTTCTTGAGCACAATTTTGTCCCACTTCGTCCCAGTTTGTGCAGAAATAAGCTTTTTTAAATCTCCAATTGTATCATCAGGACTGAAATACTCCAGTTAAGGTAATTACAAGTGCCATTTGAGATGTGTAATCAAGTGTTTAGCTTGATTAAAAGAGCATTGGAATGGTTGGGCAGTTTGAGAAAGGATACTTGCATTTCACTCTCACTTTCTTTCCCAAACGATCGTTACATGTTATTTCGATCATTCTAAATTGAAAAGAAAATTAAGGGAGCTTATTATGGAGCATTAATTATGATTACCTGTGGGATTTGACAGATGATTTTCATAAATTAATATGTGGGATGTTGCAATCAAAACATGTGGACTTGGGGGATTTTTTGACAATGAAGCGTCTGCTATTGCAGTCGCTCATCACGAACATGCTCAAGATGGCGTAAGATTTTACCAATAATATTTGTAAATGTAAATGCGTACCGTATAAAATACTTTAACAGGAAAAGCGGAAAAGTTTCAGCATTTTTTACGTAAATAATCAAGAGGAAGCATAGTTAAACATTGACACGTGCTTAATATGAGTAGTATTTTAAACTCTACTGGACGTTTGGTATGTAAATGCAAAGCAATTACGGTATATAAGGGATTCCACAAATCACTTGATGCCAAAAGGGGGTGGGGGAGGGAGTTAGGGTGTTTATCACCTAGTTATAAATTAAAATATAGAGGGGGGGGGAGTTCAGTATTAATGTAGTAAATAGTAAATCCAGTGCTTATCTGCGATGCCAATCTACAGCGGTATAATGTTATAAAAAAGTGTTCTAATAACTTTTGGTCCTGCATGGTTGCATTGGAAATACATGGAGGCCAGGGCCAAAACTTATTGGAACCGACTATAGTACAATGGGATAAGTAGTTCTAGATGTATCCTATATCATTATTATGCTCATCACACGAACCGACTATAGTTATGTTGGGTTAAACCATAGCCTCCTATACTTGCCGACAAGCATGCGACAAGTCAACCTCCCAGGTATACTCTGTCTGCTTAATGTATTCCTATGGTAAAAATTGGGTACTATCCAACATAACATCCCCACGGAACTACGGTGGCCCTTACGCACGGTTGCCGAAGGGCTAGCGAAGCGCTATGCGCTTCGAACCGACTATACATCTCTTTTCCCTCAAAACATTGGGGCCACCGTAATGTTGTAGTCAAACGTTCCGTGGGAGATGGAACGTTGGATAGCGCCAAAAATTGTTCAGGTTAAGGTGAGACAGAGTATGGGAAACTGGGTCGAGACCCGGTAAGTTTTCAAAACAGTTCGTTTTGATTGGTCTTATTGTCTTCTTGACGGGATTGTCACTGTGACGTCACATTTTTCAAAACCCCCCCTCCTCCCCCATCGTCACACTTCGTCACAAAAATACAAACCCCCTCCCCCCCTCAATGTGTGACGTCATATATGGACGGCCCCATAATTGTTAAGAAATGGCAGAAAATTAAAATTTGACAATTTAATACTTGAAACATAATTTTTTCTTATTAGGGGCAGTCATTAGTTTGTACAGTTCAGAGTTGGAGATGCCTTCAGCCTCATTACAATTTACCACAATGGATGTGCGGCATTCAACAGATGCAGTATCCAACCCTAAGATTGGTTTCTTCAGTTGCTAAAGAACAAAAACAGATTCAGCTACCTTATCTTCCTGTGCCTCCTCTTCATCAAACATTAGAAAAATTTCTTATGACAGTGAAACCTTGCGTTGATTCTCAAACTTATGAAGCGACTAAAAATTGTGTTGCTGAATTTGGATCGCCCGGCGGCATTGGAGAAACATTGCAAAATTTATTGGTGGAAAAGGCGAACAAAACTGAAAATTGGGCAAGTTTTGTTTTGATTACGCTTTTTGTTGTAGTTTTATTTGTTTTGTTGTTTTAAGTGTTACATTATTGCCAAGAAAATTGAGATCAATTTCTGAATTTTTTTTTACCAACTTGGAAGAAATGGAGAATGAAGCTTCTTTTCATTTTTAACTTTCAAAGTTGGCTGATTGGTGGCTCGAAAATGCTTATTTAGGCTTCAGATGGCCAGTGGTCATTTACTCCAGTCCAGGGATGGTCATGCCCCGACTTACTTTTCGCTCATCTAATGACCGAATTGTGTACGTAGAATTTATTTTGTTTATACTCTTGAATTTTGCCAGAAAAATCATGCAAAGTTCTAAGTAATTAATTTAACAAATTTTCCATTTGTAATTGAAAAAGGTTTAAATTAAGTTTTATACAGTTTTTCTATTAATCCTCTAGAATTCATTGAAGATTTAATTATGGCATTTTTGAAATAGTTCTGCTGCACGAGTAATACTTGCATGTTTGGACTACAAAATGTCTGTCGACGAAGGAAGATTGCCACAAGAAACAATGGGCAAAGCATTTCTGGACATGTCACAACATGGAAAAATGCTTGGAACTTGTCGGATTCCCGGACTGAAATGTGATAGTTTAGTGTATGCTCCGTCTGATGTCAGGAATCATCCGAAGCATATTATTGTCGCACATAATAATCATGTTAGTTGATAGTCACATTATACACATTATTTTCAATTTCATTGCAACAATTATGTTTATTCTATGCCCAGTGAATCTAGTGAATTTTTCAATGGGTACACCATGGCGTTTCAGTTTGTCAAAAAAAAATTCTTAATATAAATTTCAAATTTTCATTCAAATTTCAACCCCAAACCAATAAATAAACAACCATAGAGGGCGCTGTTTGTTGAAAAATTCGCGCACATTCCTTAAAATTCTTAAAAACTTTCAAATTCTCAAACTTTACCATAATACCAGGATTCTCGGAAATGCAACAAAATCCATTGAATCTTAGTTAAGTGTCGAGACGTTGTCCCGCATGCGTCATCTCGCACGCAAAACAAAATCCACTTGAAATTACAAAAATAACTTTCAAATTCTACTCCAAAAATATTTTTAATTAAACAAATGGGCCATGCATGACCTTCGTAGTCCAATAACATGCTTCAAAACTAAATAAAGTATAACAAAATGTGACATAAAATACACGTCATACAAATGATAGTGTTATGCATTTGACTTTGAAATATTTTTCAAGTATATTTTAGTATTTTTTTATCCCTCAAAACAAATATTCGGTCAAATACAAAAATGTGCCATTATCTCCATCTATCGCCATAAACTCACCAATTTTGAGGTGAAATCCAAATGTGAATGCTCCAAAACTAAATCTGAGGTGTTAGTTCAGATTGGGCATAGAATTTACCGGTACATTTTGAATATAAATAAGAATGGGCCTAGACTGATTTTAATTTAAGGGCTTCATCGATAGTTTTTCAGGGTAGACGTTTATGATAGTGAGGGATTACCGTATTCGGAAGGAGTGCTTGTACAGCTATTGACTGAAGTGCTATCCAAGTCTGTACAACCTGGTGTTCCAGTAGGAATTCTGACTGCTGAACATCGAGATGTGTGGGGTCGTGTTTATAAGGAAATGCGAACTAGTAAGTGTCGAATCCATGTAAAGTTATAAACTATATTTACACGATAATTATTATTATTTGCAGATATTATTTCGAAACTCCTTTTGGAAAGACAATTTTTAAAAATTAATAAATTTGAACTGATATAAACAATGTATATTATATCTGTTTCTATAAACAATATATTGCACAAAAATACAAACATTACTAAGCTTTTAAAAATAAAAAAATGGATGATCTTTGTACCAGTGGACAATATATGGAGAAAAAAATGCATTCCATAAAAAAATCATAACCATGTTTGGCTTAGTTATTTAACGAAAAATTAAATGCTAAGGTAACAACTTTTCTTTTGCCCGACATCATAAAGCAGCGTCTTGCCATCGCAGAATGCTTCGCTCCACTCATTGAGGGAATAAAAGGCGCTGCCAGGGCGTCGGGTGAAACAAAAGTTACTTACCAGAGGGTTTAATTTTTAGCTAAATAAGCCAAACTGGGTTGTGATATTTTGGGAAACTTAATTATCTCTATCTTTTGCATTGTTTGGTAATAAGTTTTGGTTTATGGTTATTTCCCCTTCAAGAAAGTTAAAATTTAAATTTTTTTTAAATGTAGAGATTATTTATTATGCTCATCATACATGGTTAAATAAAAGGTCATAAATGGCTTATTTGACTTGGCTTGTTTGTTTTTAAGGTCAACTGAATGCACACTCATTGTCAGAGATCCAGAAAAGCCTTTTTCTGATCTGTATTGATCGTGCAAATGAGTCGCCCCCGAATGGAGAATTAAACGAGGAAACCATTTCTGCCAGTCAGATGATCCATGGCTGTGGATCACACCTTAATGGTGGCAATAGATGGTTTGACAAGACCGTTCAATTTGTAATAGGAAACGACGGTGAAGTTGGCATCACGTACGAACATAGCCCTGCAGAAGGACCTCCTATTGCTAACCTTTCCGACCAAGCTGTGGAATTTCTGTAAATATCTCATTCTTTTCAATAACGGTGTTCATGTTTTTAAATTTGCAATGAATTTTATTTTCAAATTAAGCACAAAACAACCGTGAACAAAATTTCATTTTTGTCACCTGATAAGGGAGGGTCTGACTGAGAATTTGCTCGCTTTTTCAGTTTAGAAAAGAAAAAAATAAAGAAGTGCTCCAATGCAAAATCACCCATTAATCAACCACAGCGCCTGGAATTTGACTTATCAACGAATGTTTTAAATGCCATCAATGAAGCCAAAGGAAAATTAGACACGTATGAATCTCGTACTCTTTATATACATGTAGTGAAAGAGGACTAGCTAATATCAATTTTTAACAATACTTCTAGGTTAGCTAAGGACCTTGATATGTCATGTTTTACATTTCAACCGTATGGGAAAAATTTCATTAAATCACAGAAGTTGAGCCCCGATAGCTATCTTCAAATGTCATTTCAACTGGCATTTTACAGGTAATTATGGCTCGTGCATGAACGTGTGGTGCAAGATTATTGGAAATTAAAGTGAAATTAAAATTTATAAGATTGCACGGTGTTCCTGGGCCGACGTACGAGACTGCTTCCACTCGACAGTACCTTCATGGAAGAACGGAAACGATTAGATCAACTTCAATGGAGGCAGTTGCATTTTGTAAAGCCATGTTGGATTCATCATTACAGGCTGAGAAAAAAGTCAAGATGCTCCATGACGCCATCAATGGGCATAAGCAATATGTCACGGAGGTGAACGTTGTGCCTGCTAGCAATTAGTCGCTGGAATTAATTTTTGGAATTAGAAAGGGCATGCAGGGTACTAGTTTTATTATTTTTGTTCTGTTTTCCAGGCTATAAAAGGATATGGCGTTGATAGACATCTTTTGGGATTGAAGTTAATTGGCATTGAAAATGGTATCAATGTTCCTAAAATATACCAAGACTGTGGTTATATGAAAAGCTCCCAGTATCGAATGTCTACTTCTCAGGTGTGTTATGGCTTTATAATTTCTTACTCAGTTCCATTCTGGATCCTGCAATCAGCATAAACAATGCACTACCGGTTGAGACAATCCCACAATTTGGATTAGCTTAAAACATCGTCATTCATTTGAATTCTTAACAATAGTCACCATTTTAGGAAAATTAGGATGAATCCTATGTTCATTTGATATCTATCTATACAGTACTAACCATTTGTTCTACTATTTTTAAGGTGGCTGCGAGACATCGATCGTTTATGTGCTATGCGCCCCTCGTTCCCGATGGCTACGGTTGCTGTTACAATCCGAGGGATGACGACATCATCTTTGGAGTTTCTGCTTTCAACAGCTGCAAGGAAACGAGTGCCCTCGGCTTTAGGAATTCTTTACACCAGAGCTTGGTCGATATGCACGACGTCTTGCTTCTCGGACAGAAATCCAAATTGTGATTGGTTTTGAGGTAAGAAATGGAATAGAATAATTGTGGATTTAAATTATTTTTAAGAATTTATTTAGATACAAATGGTGTTAAATTTAATTTGTCTATTCAAAATGAATTTTATATATAATTATTTTGTTCTCCATGCAACTATATTTTAGCTATACTATTTTATTAAATAATTATAACAATCAATCTTAAAAACGTTCTAATAGCTAGTATAAAAAATTCAAGAAGGTCTGAAAATTTACTGCTGCACTCCTCGATGACATCGCTTCAGCTTACTTCATTCGTGAATTTGCAAGCCTAAGGGATACTTTGCGTTCTATAGCCTGAAAAAAATGAAATTAATTAAAAAGAGTGCCCGCAAGAAATGATTTAAAAGACTCAGAAATGGGTTTGGGGACGTCTATAATAAGCTTTCGAGAAAGAGTGGGGGACCTTTAAAGGAGGGCTGACAAATCCGGATTTTGGGGAAAGGACTAGAAGCCCCAAAAATTGCAGGCATTTTGTGGACATTCTCTTTGATGATAGTACTAGTAAAATTACTTTGTGTTGATGTTGAAACCGCCATTGCCTTGCCATGAGTTCCAGTTCTGTCAGGTGGACCAAACTGTCAACATCAAAAATCCCGAACGAAAAGCGTTTTGCCTGAGAATCATGTTTATTTTGTGATTTTGACGATGATGGAGGCGAAGGTGCTGCTGCTGGAGGAGTTACATTTGACAAAGATAAGGTGGATTGTTTATTATTTTCTGACAGGTTTTCTGGGTTCCCAATTTCATAGGGATAACCATTGGGCAGTGTTCCTAAAAATTGA
Organism: Proteroiulus fuscus; assembly: GCA_034700285.1. Lineage (NCBI taxonomy): Eukaryota > Metazoa > Arthropoda > Diplopoda > Julida > Blaniulidae > Proteroiulus > Proteroiulus fuscus. The sequence continues at coordinate 3,627 of JAQIXP010000239.1, read as the reverse complement.
GCATTGAAAGGGTGTCTGCGGATTGTGGCAATTTTGAACAAGGCCGGGGTGTGTTTCCCGTCGGCATTTGGCGAAGCGATTGGAGCGACCTGAATCCGTACTGGCAAAGGGCTCGTTTCTGATGTGCTCATTTCCTCGCCTCCACATAATTCTGGTTCTTCAACAAAATGTGGGTCATCCTGGTTTTCGCTTTCGGAAAGAAAACACAGGGCTGGTCGAAATGTAACAACACGAGTTGGGGTTTCTTCCAAAATGGGTGCAACATATAATGGGCTAGACGTAGCCGTGTTTAAATGCAATTCATTTTCCAGTCCCTGCTGTTGTTCGTTGAAAACCCATCTGAAATGTCGAGATACTGTGACTGTGCAATCCTACAAATTGAGAATATATTACAATGAATATTAGAATTGTCAGCTGATACTTGTGGGGAACATCACATTGGCATCTTTTATCCCAAACTATGGTATACTACTTTTTTGTACATGCTATATAAACGCACACAATAGTTTACACGACTATTTACTAGAATAATTTAATTATTATTAAACTATGATGTTTCAGAATATCGTTGCATACGGTAACATTTTGTTTGACCATTTATATTAGAAATTAATTTATTTTATTTTCCTATATAGGCTTTAGTTTGGCTTAATAGAATATTTTCTTTTTTTTTTGTTCAATTAGAGAAAGGCATTTTCTGATTTTCTCAATGCCACTGTTTAAATTTCAAAGAACGTTGGCAAATTTCTCCTAATTGTTGGATTTATCTCTCAGCGAAAACTTCGTGGCCTGAAGTCGGCCACGACCACTTGCACTCTCCCAAGTAGGGCACAAAGAGCAAAAAGGCTAAAAGCCCGAAACGGGAAACATAAAACAAAAAAATGAAATTTTTTATGCTGACCGTACGTCATAGTGCATTTTATTGAAATTCTCTTATCATCTTTCTACTCTTTTTCCTATTTTTCGCTATTAGAACTAGCACTTTTGCCAAACCAAATCTTTGAAAATGAGCTACGTATTTTTCCTTTCATAAATTAAAATTTAGGAACAAGAATTAATTATATTATTTTCTCTTTCTACAAGTTTATAGATCGCTTAGTAGATATAGGTTAATATCAAATCACAGGCTTACTTTAAGTTTGATAAAGTTTGGTACTGAAACCTTTTTCACTTTTTTCATCCTGAGTATTATCAAAGTGAGGATATATTGGCAGGCTACAAGAGCCACGATGAATGCAATCACTGTAGGAATCATCGTACTCAAGTAAGCTGTAAAAAAGGAATATGAATGAATATTTAAAATATTAATTGCATTTAGATAATTTCGACGTGATTACCTGTTTTAAGAAGGTTAATACGTCCATCTTTTATAAAAGACATAAGTAGATTTGCTGGCAAAAAAGCTCTCCATTCACCCAGCTCCATAAGTAGCAAATTTCCAAGATTTATGAATGTTAGACCCAGACATATCCCAATGTTGATTCTGAGCTAGTTTTAAATTTAGGGTTTAATAAGAAATTTTAAAATTCACTTGAAGTTTTAAACAATCTAAAGAAAAGATGCTTAAAAGTTTACTTGTTTTTTTTCTGCTATCTTTATCCACACCAATCCTAATGCAGAATTCTGTGTGAAAATAATTGAATGCAAACAATATAAAATAATGTTCAATACTTGAAAATATAAATTGTTATTGATATAACTTTTGTATTAAAATATATTATTTAACCATGTTAAAATTAAAATGTTTACTAATGTCTCATATTCTCGCATTCGGGACTTTAACAAACTAAAAAAAAAATAGTTGTGTGTCATTGATAGCTACAGTCGGTACCAGCCTGTATTAAAATAAAAAAAAAAATATTTTAAACTAATTCTTGTATTTAAACTACACTTTGTAGGAACAGTATTTTTTTTTTTTTTTTTTTTTAAAGTTAATTTTTATTCTTTTTAATGATTGTTTCTCTCGATTTAATTTTACACTGCAGTAAAACTGAAATAAAATTGTAGGTTATCCACATTGTTGAGTTGTAGAAGTTTTATAAAAAAATTGCATTTAAAACTGCAGTAAAGGTGAATTTTTTTTTTTTTTTTTGGAATGCAATTTTACTACAGTGTTTAATTCATACAACTCCTAGAATGCATATATATTTAAAATGTCAATTGAGGTACAAAATTTGTTCCATTTTAATAAAATTTGTCATAATTTATTTAATCATAAATAAATGAAGCTCCCTGTTCCATACGAAACTCATTATCCTGTATTACCAAAATCCCAATCCAAATATTTGAAGCTGTCATCAATATCTTTTTAAGCACAAGTAAAAATGCAATTCCAGCTGTTGTTTGAATGATTCCACATAACAAAAATACTAAGCCAAACAGAAAAGATCCAAATGAACTGTAAATCAAACGCTTGCTAGGGCACATTATTAACTAATTTGCTAAACAATCAATGAGCCTACACATCCAACATACTAACTAATAACTGTGTATCAACTATTTAGTCAATGCAAGGAATTTAAAAATGGCGCAATCGTCAAATGATTGGATGATTGCTGACACGCCCACCTTCTGTGTAATATCCAAGAAGGTAATATCCTGATCATTCTTATTGTATGGTCGAAGATTCGGGATTACAATTAAACTAAAAATTTATACTCTAATAAAGTGTTTATAAGTTAAACTTAGAAAAATAATGCAAACATATCTTGGGGTTTGCAAAAAGCTTAAGTAAATTAAAAATTTAACACATAAAATAATTTCTTTCCTCCTTCGGGAGGAACGTGATTTCACTCGATCCAGAATTATTTACAAGTTAAATTTGTACGTTATGTACACTTTCACTCCATCAGCTCTGGGTTTAAGCATTTCAAGCTTTCTCTGAGGGTTTTGTAAAAGCTGTAGTCAGGTAAGGAATCATTTGTTTAATATGTGTAGGGGTAGCACTACTGGCACGTACTGACTTATACTGTAGTAAGTGATCGGGTACTGACAATATTGTTAAACTAACTTTTACATAAAGTTGACCATACATGACCATACAAGACCATACATAAAGTTGTTCCATTAGGAATTGTTCCATTGGGAAATGTCTAATATAAATCATAATAAATCATACCTGATCAAATGTGGAACATTATCATATATCAAACATTAAATAATTTCTTTACTTTTTAATAATTGTACTGCAATTGTACTGCAGAGAAAAGTGCATTTGCGTTTTTGCAATTGGATTATAACCTTTGATGTATTTAAGAACTACTTGTGATCTGGATCACAAAAGCACATGATCTGATTACAATGCCAAAATTATGGTAGGTCAACAAATTGATGTTGTGTAATTTTTATGGTATGCCAACTTAAGGTTTCATTGGAATGACATTGTCACATAATCATTTTGTGAAATTAATTTTTCAGGTCATTTGATTTTCATGTTCACTTAACTTATCTCTAGAAAAGTTAACGTTGTCACTTACTAATTAAGTCAGTACCGTAGGGGTTAGTATACCGGTAACAGAGTGTGTAAGGTTTGGTGTACCGGTATAGTACCCAGGGCCGTAAATAAGGGGTAGGCAGGGTAGGCAACTGCCTACCCAGAAACGAGAATAGGGGCGTAAATTTGTAAAA
>JAQIXP010000238.1:0-30627 GCA_034700285.1 Proteroiulus fuscus | reverse complement strand
TAACTACATTCAGAATGCATGTGACGTCATAATCATGCATCAGTTTTTAGTAAATTTAATAATCTTTAAAAAAAATCCACCACATCGTTCTTCTATTACCCGTTCTTGAGTTATATCAGTTTAAAGAAAACGAATTTAACATTGAAATCCCCAATGACTTCTAACTCAGCTACTACCAACCATCGAGATTTTTGTTCACATTGGCATGTTTTAAAAAAAATAATAACTATTGAATGGCAATTGTAAATTTAATTTAATTTTCTAAGCTCGTCTTGTTTTTTCCTCTCTCTTTATTACAAAAAATGCTTGAGATAAGGTGGGACTGGCCCTTTAAATCTCCCCTTCAAGATATCAATGAATCCCAGTTTAGAGAATGAAGCAAGCATCTTGCACAATCTACAATTATCATATAATTAATTATTAACTAATGGCTACTTTCTAAATTAAGACTAAATTTCTATGAACCGGTATACAGCAAACATCACTTTATAAAATTAGAAACATGGACTTTGACATTTCGTTGATTACGTATACTGAGAAAGCAATTGTTTGCTGTATAAATTTCAGTGAATATTCAGGAAACTTTGGATGGTTTCCTTAACACTCTAAAAACTATCCCATTATTGTTTGATTTTGTTTAATTGAAATCCACTAATTGCATGTTCTATATAATGGCTTACGTCCTAAGTTTATTAATGTTCCAATTAACTTCTGAACTGTCTTAAGTTATTTGGCACAGCATATATTGGCTTCAAACTTTACTGTTTTCGTTTCATAAAGGCAAATGAAATTAACAAAATTTAATTGGAAAAAGGATCGTTCGGCCTGCCACTATCAAACAAAAATGCAATTAATTTTGAGGCAATTTCACTAAAGCGACTTAATAAAAAGTTAAAGTAAACCTAAAAGATATATAACAAGTGCAAGTAAAAATAAACAAATTCGGATGCAATAGAAAGCCTATATGGAATTTACAGCCCAGATTTCAGGAAATGTTTAGTTTTAAGAGTGTTGCAATGTGTTTGGGGAAAAACATTTTTTTTCCTGTAGAATATATCGGATATGGGGTAACTGACATTTTTATTTTTTGTTTGGTAAACTGTGATCAAATTTTAAATAATAATTTTGGTTTATTTTTCTCTCATGTAGGAAAAGATAACATTGATGGTAATGTGACGTTTGTTTATAAAATAGCTGGAAATTTATTATTTCTGGAAAAGTCATGGTAGGAGCATGAATTTTCACCAAATGAAATTGGCTAAGGCATCAAGCTTTTACATTTATAAAAATTGAGATAAATGAGATACAATGTTAACACAGCACATAATTACGTAATAGGTTTAATGGATGTGTTTTTAGGGCTAATTCAGCCTGTTACTCTAAAAAAAATATGCATTTATCGATGTCTGTGTTAGTTTTTTTTACGAAATGGTATTCCCAAATGAGTGCAACAAATTAACAATGTTGCGTGCTTTCAAATAATTCACAGGGTGGAGTTTTTATCAGAAAAGTCTGCAAGAGGAATGGCCTTTTAGTACTAATATTCAACCTTGGTGGTAAAAATAACCGATTTGTAAAATGTATAATTTCTTTGAAAAAAATTATATAATTTTTATGAATTAAGAGCTTAAATCAACTCAGTACAATTCAGAAAATCAAAAGCAGTACTGATTATGGTACTATCCCTTAAAAGATGTCATACATTATTGATAATTCAGTAAATTGGTATGATGAAATTTGGACTCAAAGGGAAAGTCCCACTTTATAACAAGTGATATTCAAGTTGTACACACTAACTAGATATGAATGGCTGTGATAATAATAATTGCAGCAGTTTCTATATTGAAACAAAAGCACATTTGCCAAATACATTTTAGGCACCATTTTTCCATAGATTTCAACAGACGCTGAAAGTTGGTGGTGCCCTCTAGGACATGCATGTGTACGGGTTTCATGACAGACGATGTCTTTTATCCAGTAGAGGGCACTGCATACTGCCAGTAAAATGGCGCTTATTTGGGCTTTGCATTTTCATCCAAATCCATGTATTTAGGACATTTTATTTAATGATTGGTGGGCTCAAATCAAATTGCAATATACATGCTTTTTCTCCTACAACCCACTTTTTCAAAAAGGGGTTTTCCTTTTTGGCACTTTTTGTGCAGCACACTGAAGAACTGGAATAAAAAATATCTGCACTAGAATTGTCATCATAAGCCTACTGTGCCTCACCATCAGAAAGACCAAAAACTGGCATAAGAGAGTATAGCTTTGTCCAGGTATTTTCTGGTCTTTCTTAATGAGATTCAGTGTTAATTCTGGTTCATAAATATCCCCCATCTCTATTGGTACAATGTACCAATAGAGAAAAAGTGAAGCCACAACATAAATATTTTCAATGGCTGTAATTAATCACACTTAACTACTATAGATGGCGCCAGTAATATCCACAGAATGGTAAAACAATGATAAAATGTGGCCCCTAACTGTTTGTCTTTAAATTAAAACTCACTTGTTTCAAGGTGAGACTTTCCATTTAATAACTATTCCAATAATATATTATTGAATGGCTTCTGCATTAGTTTTTATCCACATGACGTATAACAGCAGAAAGAAAAAAAACATTTCAGTCAAAATTTGAAGCATTTCCAGGATTTGGAAAACACTGTTAGTTAATCGGTTTTTTAAAATCTATATTTCCACTGAAATTTTGAGCATTTTTGTCTGTATAAAGCTGAATGGCATGGATACAGTCGACTATATAAATAGTCACATAAGAATCATGAGTTAAAAATCAATGGTACAAGGGTTTTTATTTGGCCATTATACAAAGTAAGTTTTATATGAAAGTGAGTTGACCACTAAGTTAAAATTCTTATACTTCATTTTCCTCTTAAGATTAGATGGGAAAAATATTTCCGGAATAACTGAAAAGGATTTGGCAAAAACATATTCGAAATCAGGTCGGAATACAAAATCGATATATGTTGAAGTATACGAACGAAAATATTCAAATAACGTAACTCCTACATAAATACTCGCTCCATAGCACTTCTCGTTGACATTTGGGGAAAAGTTTTAATTAAAAAAAAACTCAATTTCTGATTGAAGCCAACTGCACTGATGAACAAGTTAAATAAGATATTCGAAGAAAATACCACCCGTACAAGTTTATACTAATAAAAACAGATTAAGTGAGAAAAGTTCAGTTCTAAGCCGTGCTAAAAATTGTCAATTTATATCCTAGAAGGGTTGCAAACAGCTATCACCACTTTCTAAAATGCAATTTGTTTTTAATTGCTAATTGTTGAATACAAATTACTTAATTGCATAGTGTTTGTAATTTATGTGTACTTGCAAGCCAAATGCACCAATGACTATAAGAGTAGTCCTAAAATAGTAATGAACTGTCTTAAAAGACAACATTTTCTTGAAGGGAAAGTCCCACTTTGAAAGAAGTGGAGGAAGAGCATGGAAATTGCAATTTGATTTGAGTCCACCAATCAACAAATAAAATGTCCTGAATACATGGATTTGGTTGAAAATTCAAAGCCAAAATAGGCGCCATTTTACTGACAATATGTGGCACCCTCTACTGGATAAAATGCATCAGCTCTCATGAAACACCTAGCTTAGACATGCATGTCATAGAGGGCGCCATCAACTTTCAGTGTCTTCTGAAATCTATGGAAAAATGGCGCCTAACATGTATTTGGCAAATGTCGTGATTTCTTCAATATGTAAATTTGCTGCAATTATTAATGCAGATATCTTTCCAGATATCTGAGCATTTCCTTTACATTTGAAACAGTTTCAAGGGTAGAGAAACCTGCAATCATGTTAAAGGGCCTTTATAAGAGTTTCTATGAGTTTAAGGAGCTTACAATTTATTATTATTGGCAGAATAACCTTGCAAGAGAAAGGAATGCATTCTGGCAGAAGTATTTGTGATCCATAAAATACGACCAATGGCATAAAATGGTATCATAAATTAGATTCAAGGTAAAATTGATTCCCAAAACCGAAAAATTACACGCAATAATACGTTTTATAGCCCTTTATGCACTGCAACATAATGAGTATGTGTACCTGAATGGATTTTCAATTATAAGCTTACGCTCGTATATGTCATGCATTCAGTTTCTAGCATAAAAATACCCTCGTTTGACATTTAAAGTCTATATCCTGCAATAATAATAACAATATTGTCAAATATTTGGTCTATATTTACATAAAATGTACATGTATAGTGCCCACATTTCTATGTACAACTTTATTCTTAAGGGAAAAATCTCGCTTTGTACAAACTAATGTTTAAATGAAAGAATTAGGAGAAAGTATATGATAAAATTAATTCAATTGTTAAGAGATGCAAACTCACTATAAGAATATCAAAAATTCGAGTGTAAAGATCATGATTTCATGAAAAAAGATTGGCCAGCAATGGCATCCATTTTTATTGCCAAAAGTGGGATGCATCATGCAAGTGTACACTATACTAAACATCTTATTTACGCCATATTAAAATGAAGTACATTGAAATACTTGTTTTAATACATTTATTTTTAGTCCAAAATAGCCAAAAAAAAGCCAAAATAGAATGATTCCAATGGTGACCCTTTCTCCCAATTAATGCTAACATGCAGATGACGTTGAAATTTCTGAAATTTTTACAATATTCGTTTATTCCTGACATCAGGAGCTGCCCATGTTTTACATAAAAATTGTTATTTCTCATTAATAGTATAAGTTGAATTCCAACATAATTATATTGCTTTCTACTTTTTTTTCTAATATATATCATTTTAAAAGCCTTGTCAATTGCATTAATGAGACCTTTTTTTTTTTTACAGTTTTTTATATTATGTTAAGGGAAAAAATCGTCTAAAAGACTTTTTACCAACTAACAATATAACTTAAAAAATGCATTAACAAAAATTTCCCAAATCTATTCTATATAAAAATTTAATAAGAAAGTATATACACAAAATGGGAGTTTGCTGTGGATCTGCAATGTAAAAGACGTCACGAGGCAGCGCCTTGAATCATGCATTCAAACATCATTTGGCTCCTCTGATTGGCTTGAACTGATATGGAACAGGCCATTCTGCCCACAAAACATGCTGCCTGATGACGTTATACATTTCTTTATCAATAGAAAATGTTGAAACTTTGTTTTTTTATTAAATAACTAGACAGAAAATGGTTTTAAAATTTTGGAAAATGTGTTTTAAACTTTTTTCAGGAACCTATAACCTTTCATGAAGTAGGCCTAATCAAGTTTTATTTTGCATATTAACAGTTTTTCATTAATGAATATTTTTCAGACATACACATCCTGTAGCATTTTATGTAAATGAAAGAGAATGTTTTACATTATAAATCTGAACTGTGTATACATACTGGTATTTTCATCAAATGTTACACTGAGGACCATGTCCTAATTTGCCGAAAAAGTACAAGTAAAGTATTTTTTCGCAAAAATAAATGAAATGCATAGCATCTGTTCACGTCACTGTTTTAAGAAAAGCAAATGGAAGTCCTTTATTAAGGCCAAGACAAAATGTAAATAATTTTCAAAAGAGAAATAAAAACCTTCGTTTCCTATTTCTTAAAATGAGAACATGCACATGTATTCTGAAAATCTTTTAAATGTTTATTTCCCATTAAAACTGTGTTTTTTGTAGCTGAACATTTCTTCAAAAACAGGAAACATCTTTTATAAAGGAAATTAAAAAATACAATATCAAGTTACAGCTGTTTCATATTTTTTTATATTTACCAAATATTTCAAATTATTACCAATTGCTTCTCACAAAATGAAGAAAAGTATTTTTAATTAGAATTAGTTAATATCATGAAACTGGTTGAATCTTGTATCTTGGTTTCCCTTTACACATAGGCCTACTTCCAAGTGCAAATCCAATCCAATTTTAGACAAATGTTAACTGGCATGGTAAAGGAATGCCATTTTTGCAACTTTTACAAGCCCACATCTTATAAACCACAGGTAAGAAAGTTTAGCTATTGATTGACAAAAAGCAACAGTCTACAAATTGTCAGCCTCTAGCAACGCAGAACCATTTATTTATAACCTTTTTTTCATATTTTAGGAAAGTGTTTATTTACTTAAATCAACCTGCAACAGATTCTCTAACTTCTAATTAGTCATTTACAATAAACATTACAAAACCAGACTTGGATTATAGTAAACCAAAGGAATCTCTTAAGAAAACGATATACCTATAACAAAAAACTATATACAGGGTGGAGGAAAAGTCAAGTGGATTTAAGTAGTCATGTATTGCAGAATATAAAGGATTATTAGGCTATTATTAATGATTTAATTTAAACAATGAAAAATTAGTGCTTGATTTACTGGCAAACTAGTGTATTGGCGGATTATCAGTTGATTTTTAAAAATAGAAAATCTAGGCTATATTAGAAAAATATTGTCTATATTATTTTTAAAAATAGAAATTATGAATTATTTATTGCAAAAGTTCATTAAATTTTGGTGCCAGTTTTTTAATAATAATAATATATATTTACAAATTTAAAGTAAGTACATAAACAACATTTTTGTTAAATTTTAAATTTATGGTAAATAAAAAAAATCTGTAAATTTGTGTACAAAAATGTCTAATCAACCATTATTCTTGGCACATAGTTATCTAACCAAAACATGATCCTTGGTCCATAGACATTCATGGATCCTGTCTAGATATAGGCCTACAGTTCAGTAACAGTTGGCTTACCACGAATTTAAGATTATTGTTGACCTATAGTCATTATTTACTTGCATGTTATGAAAAATCAAAATATTAAACTCTCATGTTTCTTAATAACTGCATTGATAATGTTAATAATAAATATTTGAAATTCAAGATTTAAATAAAAAACTCGATTTTTATAATATTTTTTTCCCACAAAAATCATACTGTTTATCCACCCACAAAAAATATACTTGTTTCAATTTGCATTATTTATTTGAAATGTAATTTTATTTTATTTCCCAGAGATTATTCAAATTTTAGATTATATGCCTAAAACTTTTACTAGTTTAATCAATTTCCAAAACTATCATGCATGTGATTTTTTTTATTTGATGATGAATACATGCCAGTCCTACCATGAAATTAAAGCAAATTTTTACATATAGCACTTTATAGTTTAGCATATATTAAATTTTGAACATTTAATCAAAAATTAATTTCAATAAAGGGATGACAAATTGAAAAGTGATATGCAAACAATCAGGGATAACAAATGCTTTTCAATTTAATAAAAGCTTATTTGGAGATTTTTTTGTCTGATTTTTTAACAGACCGCAATTTAATATTCATAAGAGTATGAAGATAAAAGCGAATAAATGGTAACCAAAATACATGCATGGCATAAAAAGATAAAAGTATGTATTAATCTAATTTTCCAGAGTTTCTCCCCTGGATTATCATCAATTGTGCAACTGTTTGATCAATGCCGCAATTAATAAACCATATAGCAAATATGGAAACAACATAAACACAATATCGATCAAGAAGCCTATAACATCCAAAAATGGTGGGGGATTTAGATTACATTAGTAAATTTGGCACAAAGAAATATTCATTTTCAAAACACATGTTGAATTAAAAGTAATGTTTTTTGAAACTCATTAGAAATTTCAAAATGCATTATCTATTTAAATGTGTTTTACAATGCATTCAAAAATGCTTTTCAAACTATAGTTTAACAACATTAAAGTATTGGGCTTCATAAATGAATCTGAAAATATATTTTCCATCATTTTTACATAAACTGGTCCTGAAAAAAAAATATGTGTTCCAAAATGGGGTTCACTGCACGTGCATATTCAATCAAACCGAATGCGATTTGCACGTGCTAGGAGATCCATTTTGGAACAAAATGTTCTTCAGGACAGCTAGTGCAGCTTTACTGTTCTTTCATCATTGCATACGCCATTCTATATTTGCATTTTTAGGTGTAAAATTATAGAATTTACATCGAAAATAACATTTAAAATTGCATAGGTATTCGATGATACTCAATCTACATCAATTCGCAAATGCATTACCTTTGTGTAGGCAGCAAGACTTTGCTATAAGTGAAAGCAGAAACGTCAAATTTGTCAATTCAAAATAGGCCTATGCATTGTGAATATTTGCTGAAGGCGGCGCGATTTTTCTGTTTTAGAACGTTGAGCACGTGTAAATTGAGCGAGCATCAATGGAATGTTTGCACGTGGCTTGCACGTGCAAAATTGTGCAAGAATCTATGGTATATTCACGTGCAATTCTTGTGCTCAATTAGATCCAAAACAGAAACAGCATCACCAAGTAACAAAAATTGGCAAAACATAGTTTCAAAATTCTATACCACCTGTGCTGTCTCTTGCTATGGTCTCTCTCTCTCTCTATATATATAGGGAAATATTCTATAGAATACCAATAACAAACTCTATAACTCATGCATTAATATCTAAATATAGCTTATCATTCAATATGAGGTCTATATTTATGCTGGAAATATCAATTAAGTTATTGTTTTCTGCGTTACGTAATGAATTCTGCATACACTTTTATGGCTCTATGCCTTTGTTTAATGAAAATAAATTAACGACAAACATGCATGTTGAAAACGCGCGCTAAACTGATTTAATTAAAGTTAAATATCATTTAAATTTTGTTTACGGAATGAAACAATAATGCATTCATTGTTCACATTTAATTGCCTAACTTTATTAAATGATTAAAGACTGTTTTTAATGAATTTTGGTATATATACTGCAATGGAGATGAGTTTGCTTAAAAAGCACCTTTACATGTATTAGAATTTTTGGATATCAATTAGTGCAAATCCAAAATATCAAGTATTAAAAATCATGTTCCCTAACTTTGTAATTAGCCACCACTCAGCTCATGAGATTGGTTTCAATAAGTCTAAGTGATATTAACTCGTAACGATGAAAACATAATCAATATTTGCTTACACGGCAAGTGTATATATTATCAGGCATAAAATGCGTAAAAATGCAACAACTATATAGGCTTAAATGTAGGGAGATTAAAAAATGCCAATAAAAATCGAGCCCAAAAGTAACCAGCTGATACAGGGTCATCCATAAAAAAAACTGTCTTTTCACTGGAACTATCCTAATAGCCAGAAAACTAACGCCATTTTCTCGTATAATTGATTAAATCATTTGAAAACTGTGGTCCCAAAATCGCCTCAGACTGCTTTATACTTATTACAATTGTGTAATTAGGGCGTCAGCAGTTGACACATGAAAGACAAGGACTGGAAAATTGCATTAACATATAAATTATTGCGATATAAAGGGCCTACATTCAGTTTATTTGTTTCCATATAATTTGATGGAAGTCCCCACCCTATCGTATTTCTGTATATGTACCTAAGTGCAATGTTCCCTCACGGTGACTTTTGCAGATGTGATATAAAACAATGTTGAAGTGAAAAGCATAAATTAAATAGACATTCAACATATAAAACTGCCAAAATAATATAAAGTGGCTGTTTTTAATGGGCTTTTAGAATGCATGAAAGTGAATATTCTCAAACAAATCAAGACTTTAATGGCGTGCCATTATTTCACAGATCAAATATTAAGTCGAGTTTTATGTTGTAATAAACTATAGCAAACGATATCAATTCCTCATAAACAGAATATAAAAAATTAGGTTAACCTTTCTAGTAGCAAATAAATTATAATTATAGTTAGATTGCCCTTAACTTTGTTCATCTTCTACATCTAGCGACCAAGAATGGAATTATAGGTATCCATAGGTACTTGTTGAATTCTGCACGTGCCTATGAAACATGCACGTGCAGCCGATAGTTTCCTTTCTGGTCGCTAGGTGCAGAAAATGAACAATGTTAAGGATAGTCTGACTATGTCATTTTAATTTAGTCATAATCTATAATGAAAGTCTAGATATGTATGTCTAAGAACAGCAGTTTATAGCTACTAAAAATTCTAATACAATTTTATCGTTTTTATATTTGAACATCCGGGCGAAACTTAATATTTACTACTTTTGATAAGCATTTCTTGGAATAGCTGGTATTCTAAGATATCATTATTTGGCACCATAATCTAAATTCACACTCGTAAATTCAAACTTTAAAACTCAACTTAGAAAACTAAGCACAAAAAAAGTAAAAAAAATATAAAGATTTTTATACATAATATATTTCAAGTTTATAATCTTTCCAGAAAACATTTAAATTCATGTAAGTTTGTGATGAGTGTTTTAACTAGATATTTCATTAGTTAACTGGCCATAGCAGATTTCCAAGATCACTTATTAAAACTCACATCAGTTCGTGGTTTTTCTTTTCTACTTTGTAATTAAATAGTAATTAAATCAAATTTACTATTTTTTTAGAAAAACTCGCTATTTCTGGCTTGCTTATTTGGAAGCAAAAATAATTCTTCATAATAAAATAAGAAAAAAAACCCCCATTAAACAGTATAAGTTTTATCAGATAACACTATCAAAAATATATAAAAAATTATATAATCCATTTTAAAAGTTTTTACTCACCAGTTTTCACCTTATACAGCCCTGCCGTGTGAAAAACCACGAAACCTAGCCTAAGCTAAGCTTTATTTTTTATTTATTCCTTCCACATTTTAATAAAAACCAGGCTGTGATGATAATATGTAACAAAAGCACACACCCTTCAAGCCGAGCAACAATCCAGAATAAAAAAGGATCATGAAATGCTACAACCATTCTCCACAGATGTTGCTCCAACAACCAATCAGATTGTTGCGAGGCAAAACATTGATAACATAGCTCAGTCAATGTTATTGGCTTTTTAAAAATGCGGGAAAAATTCAGATAAAAAACATTTCCTCAAACTTATTCCTCTATATATGATTGTATTTATTCTAACAAGGCAATGTGTTCAGGAAACAGTCTTATTTGCCAAAAAACTCAAGTGTCTGCATTTGATTCGAGGCTTAAACTATTGCAATGTACAACTTGAATAGTACCTTCTAAAGTGAACTTCAGCAGATTATGTAATTTTAAATCCCCTCCCCTCCCCACCCCAATAAAATATTATGTAACATATTCCCTTCCCCCCAGAATAAAAAAAGCATTTTAGCTTAAAAATCCCAAATCATGTTCGGAATTTGTGTATATAGCTGCATTCATTCAGTATTCAACTTAATCATGTTTAAATTACAATCCATTTTTTAATTAATTGTATTTAACTTTTTCCAGAATTTACAAAAATTGTAGCAATGCCATGGCATAAATTTAAAGTAAAATACTGAAAACTTAAAGGGAAAGTCCCACTTTAAAAGAAGAGGATTATAGGAAAAAGTGCTCAAAAAATTATCAAATTCATGGAAATTGCAATTGGATTTAAGCTCACCAATCATTAAATAAAATGTCCTAAATACATGGATTTGGATGAAAATATAAAGCTCAAATAGACACTATTTTACTGACAGTATGTAGCGCCCTCTACTGGATAAAAGGCATTAGCTCTCATCAACCAAGTAGACATGCATGTCCTAGAGGGCGCCACGAAATGTCCATGTCTGCTAAAATCTGTGAAAAAATGGCGCCTAACATGTATTTAGAAAACGTCGTGATTACTTCAATAAGGAAACTGCTGCAATTATTATTGCAATAGCCAATCATATCTAGTAAGTGTGAACAACATATCACTTGTTACAAAGTGGGACTCTCCCTTTAAGTTATTTCATCTTATTCATGAATCTCAAAAATAAGTACTCAATAAGTTATATAATCAACTTTTTTAAAAGCCCCTCTCCACTCCTACAATTAATTGTAACAAACTTAGGCTTAGGTACCTCCCTTTTTAGTGTTATGCAATATTTGAACGACCCTTTAAAGGTGCTTTCCCTATACAACATTTTAGCCCAAAAATGGGGCTCAATGCATCTTTAACTGAAAAGCAGTTTTCATGTTTACAGTAATTTTAAATTCCTTGGATTAGAATTTTGTCAATTTCTATTAGCAGCCAGTTAAGCATGCCAATGCATATTTCTTTAAAAAAATCATATCAGCCTTTGAAGTACACGAAAACAAGTGTATTCTTATGACAAACTAAACCTGATGTGTGTGACAGGTTTTACTGACAGAACTGTCAAAAATTGTACTTTAATATTGATTTCCTTTTAAAATAGTGATATCTCTGTCAACAAGTATGAGTGTAGCATACCGGTAACCGGAGTAAATAAATATTCTACCAAAATCTTAGCTACCGTATCACAAATTGTGCATAACAAGATAAGTTTTTTAATCCTTTAACACCCTGACAAGACTTAATATTCCCCTTTCAAAAGTAAAGTGCCATCTGTGATGAATATATTTCAACTATATGTACAGCTTAGCCCATACTAAAATGGCTGGTATAAATTTAAATTGCTTATAAGTATAGCCATTTAATTATCTTTCTAGAATTTAAGTTAATTTAGTTAAATGAGGAGAAAGTACATTTTTCATACTGTCTACTAGACTGGTGAAATTCAAAAATGTCTTTTTATGACTCTTTTATAACCTTTTTGGATAAATATCTTTTGTTTACTAAGAATCAATGACATCAAATCGAGAAGTGGTGAATTTGCAAAAAGTGGGTTTTGAGATAATAGCGTTTTCGTGGAAAAATGGTATAACTTCGAAATAAACAATGTTAAAAGGCTGAAATTTGGTGAACATTTAGAACAATATATATATATATATTATAGGGAATGTGTTAATTTTCGTTAAATATTTAAATTAGTAAAATAATTAAGTAATTTGTGAAAGAAAAACCCTAAAAATGCAAATTCGCCCTTTTGACTTAAACTTAGTTTGCAGGAAATAGAAATAAATTAAAGTGTGAAGTCACCAATTTGCACATCCATGAGATTTCCTATTGAATAAAATAGAATGCAACAAAAAAGAATAAAAAAAAAGAACGAAAATTGTCAAATTCGTCACTTCCTTTTTAATAAAAACCCAGGTATGGAGAAATTTTTAAAATGTAAACTGTCGAATTGTACTATTCACCACTTCTAATTCTTAGAAATGATAGGTTGTGGCTTATTCGCCACTTTTCATTTCTGTAACTTTAACGATTATTGGTTAAATTAATTTATGTAACTTTTGGTTCATTGGGGACACTTCCAGGATCCCAATGGTATCATTATCTCATTTTTGACAAATTGGCATATTCACCACTTCTGAATTAAGCCATCAAAATGTACTAAAAACTTAGGCTTCAAAACAAATTTTGCAAAAATTTGGGTCAATTTCATGTGCTATGTAGCAAAAGTTTGAATGAACTTATGAAAACCAAACAAAATTTATGACTTAAAATAACAAAGTAAAGACTTATGACTTCTTACTTTGTGATTTTAGTTCATAAATTTTATACTAAGATTTTGAGGAAAATAGTTCTTTTAAAATAATATATGGGGGATACTCCTATTATCCTATATAGGTCCAAGCTTTTGTACAAAATGAAAATGTGGGACTAAAACTTTTTGTGTCCCGAACAGTTACTAATTTTCTAACCAAACCTTGACTAGTCAGTTGATATTGAAATTGAAAGTATTACCATTATAATTTTTTCTATTTTTGGATTCCAACAATAACTGTTATACAGTTTGTATAACTAAATAATAAACCATCAGGCAATAAATAATCGAAAGGATTCCTGCAATGAGGCATGAATACACCTTTCACCATCTAATCAAGCATATTATTAAACTTTCAAACAGAGTTGTAAAAAGCACATTTCAGCAAAATAAAATCCTCTATAAAAATGATCAAAGCTTATAAACACTTCGAGGACAAACTAATTTCCATTTGTAACAATTAGTATCAAAGGTTAAATCATTGTTTTCATTGTCACCAAACTCGAGCATATAAAACTCACATTAATTTTCAAACCATGACATTGAATATATGCTTTCCCTTTCATTTCTATAAAGGATATAGCTGATAAGGAAATGAGGCTAAATTGTCTAACAACAGCTTAAAATGCATCTAATGTGAAACATACAGAAGCTCTGGCATATACCCTCGAATATATATCTACTGACAGGGTGAATAAACTTCATTTGGAAAAGAGCAAGACCTCAATTTGACAGTTTCCAGAAGTGAGATTCGGGTCTATTAACGAGTCAGCAGCTATGATCATGACCAAATCCATTTCACGCAACATACACACAAATTCTGAGTTCAGTAAATAAAATGTGCAACATATCCAGCTACAATATTATTCAGGAAATTAGAAACAAAAATACTATCATCACTCTGTTTAAATAGGTACATGCCATAGCCATGCATGCCATATGTGCTTGCATAGGAGAAATGGATATGAAATTGTGTTGAAATCGGGGGAAGGGGGATGAATGGGTAGGGGGATGAAAGTTGAAAAACACAACAAAAACAACAACCTACCGCTGAAATATGTACCACCAATCATTTTTCATATCATAAATTGCATTTCAGTACATGTACCAGCACTTGTAACTTCCAGTTATTTGATCTTTTGAAACTCCCCAACAACTAACTTGTATATAAGTACTACAACTGCTAAACATTACCCTAATAAAAAATTATCTAATTGTGTTTTCATCCAATTTGGATTACTTGGCCCAAAAATCGTGATTTTTAAAACGGCGATTTTCGAAAATTTAGCATAAAAATAAAGATTGGGAAATTGCAACTTTGGTAAAAATACCATAATGGATTTATAAAAATAAAGATTTCATAAAAATTATGATTTTGGTCTAAAAATCCTTACTCGGTATTTCAAAACACTTAGGTCCAAATAAACTATTTCAATTCAATTCAACTCAGCACCCTACCATCATCAAGATGTCATTTGGTAGGGATTATCCCACTATCAGGAGGAGAATCCCATGTCATTGAATTCCTAACAATCTTGAACTATTTTTAGAAAGATTATTCCATTGTCTTATAGAACATAACATGCCTCCTCTAGAGTTAGTATTTGGCTTAAAGATATCAGAAACTAAATTTAAATTACATGGCAAAGTAAACCTTTCGAACAAGCCTAAGCTTAAATCTTCCCTTCAAAATTGCAATGATTCCCAATTTAGAGAATCTAGCATCCCGGTCACACTAGCGGTCCTTTGGTAAGCTATATATTATATCATTTCAATGGACTGTACATGGGTTATGGGTTATCTTGTACGGATTCCAAACTGGAGCACAATATTCTAAAAGAGGCCTTGCATGTTTCATTAACTATTGAAGGGCAATTTTAAATATTCTCTGGACAAATCTCATTAGTTGGTCTCATTTGTAAATAGTTTAGCTCTTAAATCTTCACATTTATCCATATAATTTTTCTAAGGGTAAATTTACAAGAGTACGGTACATATGTATAAACTACTGCATAAAATAAAGTGAGCCACCTAGGGCTCACTTAACCAGTATAAAGGGGTCCTCTTTACTATGTTGCAAATATAGCAACTGCTGGCTTTTCCATCAACATACTGTCTTTAATAAGCAGTTTAAAAACATGATTTCAAAGAAAAATTTCATCCTTAGTTTAGTAGAAAACTTTCAAATGTATTGATTTTTTTATAAGCTGGACGGCAATAGAAAAGCATCTAGCTCTCATGATGATTTATGAAATTAGGCTACAACAAATATTGCTCTTAGTCCAGCTGTGATTAAGCGACCCTCATATTTTCTATGATAAATGTGTTACGCCCCCTGCAGATATCTTCCATTACTAAGAAGAAAATACTCGATCATGAAAATCAGAATTGATGCTATTGTACAGGATGTCACTCAAAATTTGCCAATTTCTGGTTTTGTTTCAAAGACTGATGTTGAGTGTTATTTTCAGTACTTTAAGGGAAAGTCCCACTTTGTAACAAGTGATATTTAAGTTGTTCACACTTACTAGCTAAGAATGGCTGTGACAATAATAATTGCAGCAAAGTTTCCATATTGAAGAAATTACAACATTTGCCAGATTCACATTAGGTGCCACTTTACCATAGATTTCAGCCGACACAAGAGTTGGTGGCGCCTTCTAGAACAGGTATGTCTGCATGTTTTATGAGAGCTGATGCCTTTTATCCAGTGGAGGGTGCTAAACACAGTCAATAGAATGATTCCTATTCGGGCTTTAAACAACCAAATCCATGTATTCAGGACATTTTATTGATTGGTGGGCTCAAATCAAATTGCAATTTCCATGCCTTTCCTAATTTTTCATGTTCCTTCTTCTAAAACCCACTTCTTTCAAAGTGGGACTTTCCCTTTAACCAATCGGCACTAGATTCCAGAGGGTGTAAAATTTTCATAGGGAAAACTATAAGGTCAATTATATATGGTATAATATATGGTATATGGTAAATTTTCTACACAAAATAATGCATTTTTAACTGCAAGATACAGGCCTACTTCACTTAACGAGCTAGAAATTGCTTCGATTAAATTACATTTCTGATAGGAGATATTAAGTGTAACATTAGTGTTACAAAATATGATACTCTGGATTGAAGTTATCGTACTTGGCACATAGTTATGCACATTACACTATCTAAATATTCATATCTGATCACAGTAAAGAGTACTTTCAGTAATTATAAAATTTTTCGGCACTGCAATCAACATTGGCAATCTAAGATACAGAGAAGCCAATGTTGTTATTTATCTTCATCAAGTACTTGTCAGTTCGCAGCAGTTTTATTAATCAAACAACGCCGATATATACAATGCAATGCAAAATGGTTAGAAAATACACTTCTCGTTCATTTACATTTCTCACAAAATAAAATAATGTCATACGTTTGCGAAAGTATAATTTGTGGTAGCCATATTATGACAATGAGTTTTTTTTTTTCATTCAATTTAAATTTACCCATTATTTATTCACTGTCAATGTGGGGGGAAAGGCAGACAACTTCCAAAAGTGCCTCACATTTACCTAGCACTTCATTAATAACTAAAAATAAAATTGGCAATGCTAAGTAGCATTCACGAGGACAAATTCAGCCAACGTTCCCACCAACTTATTTCCTGATTGGACAAATTTGCAAAAGCTTATTGTGGAAAATATGCCAAATAAGCAATTATTGATTATAAAAAAAATTATCAACAGAGGTATAGCTTTATATTTACTTTAAAATGTCTACCGGTTGGATATTTTTACCAGGAATAAGGATCTGATACTCATAATAAAAACAAAAAAACAAAAAACATGGCAATAAAGTACATAATATATAATAATATTCAACAAATCCACTCAAACTTGGGCATTTTTTTCTGGTAGCAAAGCAGTGAAAATAACTGCTCTACCAATAATTTATAAACTTCATCCCAATAACTAAAATGGCAAACTGAGGCAAAGAGTTTACCTGTTATGCTAACTCACAGAAGGCCTATTTTCATATTTTATTTTTGAGCAATACCGGTATGTTAATTTTACCTGGTCGAAATTAGCCACGCTATGGATTACTCCCAATTTTCCCTGTTTTTTTAATTCACGGTAGGCCTAAGTTTAAAAATCTCCTTAGTACCACTACAGAACAAGGAAAGCGCACGTTTCGAGTAAAAGTTGAAATTCGGAGCATTCACAACTTACGTAATACAATTTCTCAAACCGAATATACCACCTTTTCATCCAAGCATGGGGCAAGTGCCTTACGTAATTTATGAACAGCCCCTTGACTTGAGATCTTGTTCAACTTTTAATAATGGCACTCGAGTTTGTTATCTCCGATAAGCCGATATTGAGAATTCACCTTACAATGCATGTTATTCACAGTGGCATGCTCGCAGAAAGGGTGAACCTGAACTAATCGAGTGCAGGCTTATGGAAATACCCAAAACCTTGTGGTTATCAATCATCGTTAGCCCCATATTTAGCAGAAATGCCATTTAGAGGCTACATTACCTGTGAGATTTATTTTTGCGGTGTCTAAACTCGAACGAGAAACATTAAAACGAAGAACTAAGTTTCAAAGGAGTTTTCAAAATTCCACAAAGAAACTTGACCAATATAGTAACCATTTTGTTATCAATTTTATCAGTACACTATTACAGTAGTTTATTAAAGTACTTATTTAGAAAACGTCCAGCCAATTTCGGCAATTTTTGGATCTCTGATCTGTTATCTGGCAGCACTGTTAACATTTCATTACATCGGTTTAACGTTCTGTGAGACAATGGAATAATTTTCCTAAAGATAGTCAAACATTATTAGAAATTCAATTTAACGATGATGTTTGGAGTATCCTCCTAAATGTGGGATAACCCCCCCTACCAAATGGCATCATTATATGCCGATCGTAGGGTGTTGAATTGAATTGAACTGCTGCTGTAGATAACAGATAAAGCTTTAGAAAGCATGGACATATCCTTATAAACCAAACTACGTTTTTTCTTACACATAAACATTGATGCGCCTCGGGCATAAAATTACCGTAATTCTCGCAGTGCTTATTAGCGAGCATTCATGAATGATGCCACGGATAAATGGGTTTTATACCCCTCCCCCTTCCCCCGCAGACACATCACCAGATCAATGCCCCATTCCTTGCAAAACATCATAAATGCTCCCTAAGCTTATTTTGGAAGACAAGTTTTAAATTTCTTCAGATTTTACCGAAATATTGAAAGCGTTATCAACGTATGTGCAATGAAAACAAGTTCAA
The DNA here is from genome assembly GCA_034700285.1 of Proteroiulus fuscus. Lineage (NCBI taxonomy): Eukaryota > Metazoa > Arthropoda > Diplopoda > Julida > Blaniulidae > Proteroiulus > Proteroiulus fuscus. The sequence goes on along the minus strand of JAQIXP010000238.1, from coordinate 11,933 downwards.
CAGTTATTGTTACAAACAAACAAAAATACTTTCAAGGGTGCTGTATCACAAGTAATAACAAAATGGTTACTGAAAGGTCTAAATTGTAACATTCAAACACACATTAGTGCAAAGAAAGCAAAATGGCAAATGTTAAAATAAAAAGAGGGATTTCCTGTCAACGACATCCACACCTCAGTAGGCTATCAGAGAGCGGACTGCAAATGACGGGCGCAGACTCACTCAAAGGCACATTTTTTAGGACCAGCAGAAAGGTAAAGCACTGTTGAACACCTACATGGAGACTCCACGCTCCATAACATTGCTGATTTGCAAATTTGCTCAAAAGCATTCGTAAAATGTCTTAATACGAGCGAAAACTTACTTCACCAGTCCTCAAGAGTTCATGACACTTACCTCGTCCATTTCTATTGTATTATACATAACCTTCATGACTAATGTCCAGTCATACTTTAAAATCACCGAGGTTAGCATTCCGATGCTGGATCTGCAAACATCTTAGGTGCAATTTGTAGATACGTATCCGTACCAGGATGCCTCCCTCTGCCTTGATCAGATGGAACTGGAGGAGCCTGTTCCCGTTTTATTGTCCCTGAAAGATTTCATACGAAAAATTTATTACTAACACTTTCACAGGGGAGGAATAATCCATAATAGTTAAGGCTATAAAAAGCTAATAAACATAGTTTACCTTGATTCATCTTACTCGTATATGTCTTAGTACAATTAGTGAATGGATCAGGTGCAGGCAACTGATTCACACTTATAAACATGTGGTAGAACCTTGTATCAAATTCATCTAGAAAAGCAGAAAAAGTCATTCAATCACAATTGTACAGTATATGTACCGTGTCTCACAGTAAACTCTCATGAAACTCACAGTAATGGGGACGATAAACCTAAAAAATCTTTACCGATGGACAATATAGTAAGATAAACTGCATTCCCTTAAATTTTACTTTTCACAACCCTTAGGGCCAGTTTCTCCAACAAGAGTTAAAATTTAATTAACGTTAATCTTAGATTTTCTTTACATTCCTGAATTTTCATTGGCCCAAATTAGTCACATGTTCGTGATAATCCAGGATTAAGACTTAAATGTTGTTGAAGAAACTAGCCCTTAATAAGTTAAAATGTTTACCTCAACTATAAATTGTCATTAAGAAAATATAGCCATATATTTCATTAAATAAAACTTATCGATTTTTCTCCTTTTAATCTTTCAATTGTACAGAAAGTTCCTAACATAAAGCTATTGGACCATTAAAGACAATATTTGCCTACCGATATAAGCAAATCTAACTAGTTTGAAAAAAAAAAATTAAAAAGAAAATCCTTACCACCGCAAGAGTTCCTCGTTGAAGAATTCCTAGGTGGCGGCGGAGGTGCATTATTGGGTAAATGATTGAAGCTAGGCTTAGCATGAAGCGAAGACTGAGGCGTTGGTGGAGGATTCGCCCTATGTGGTGGGGGTGGCGGAGGTACCGATGGTTGGCTGGCATGTACAGATCTCGGTGGCCCCACGGGTGGAGGCGGGGGTGGCCTCGTGGCCGGTGCTTTGACGTGTGAAGGCCTGTGTTGCGGTGGGCCATTCAGTTTAAACGGTAAACTATTAAACTGGGGAAAGGGCTGGTCAGCCCTCGGGGGTGGGGGCGGGGGTTGCGGTTTACTCATTGGCAACTGGTTCAAATTGGGAGTACTAGCATTTTTCATTCGACTCGATTGCACGTCGGGACTGGGAATTGAAGGTGGTCTCTCTTTAACCGGGCTTGCCTGATTGCTATTTTTATGTACTAGGGGCCGACCGTTTAGTCTATAGTCTGATTCGTTGACGCTCTGGGGCCTCGGACGATTCGGCGGCTTGCTAGGCAAAGCCGGAGGGCCATTCAGGACGGCCGGACTTTTCGGTGGCGGCGGGGGCTTAGACGAGGGTGCTGCTCTGGGCACCAATGGAGCAAAATTCAGACGTACATTAGGAACATTGGGTGGCTTGTTTGGCAAAGGAGGGCCAGACCTATTCCTCGCATTGTCGGCCGCTCCAATGCTGTTCGACGCTTGAGGTTTATGACTTGCAGGAGGAGGCTGTGGAGCAAGACCCTTGAGATCCTTGGGGAAGCCGCGCATGGTGCCATAGCCAGCAGGAATTCCTGTTTTAGAAGTTGGTTGTGGGCTTGATGGAAAACTATGGGAGTTTACCTCAGGCCTTCGAACAGAGCTGTTATTGGGGGTGGAAGAAGCAGGGGCCTTTTTCATTGGAGGTATTAGAGCTTGTTGCCCTTCAAGAAAAAGTAATATTAGATGGGGAAACAATTCATAAAAACTATAATACTACAGTCATGAAGTAGTACACACTTTGATTAAATCCAGCTGGTTTTAGCTGGGGCATCCCTCCGGCAAAAAGTCCAGCAAGACCAGGAGGACCACCGTTTGTTACAGGTGCTGCATTACTCTTGGATTTACCTAAAAATTGCGTTTCAAAATTGAGTACCAGAAACATCCATTATATTAAAATGAATTTCAGGATGTAGATTTTAGAATTCTGGTTCAAATCCGAATATTTTCGACAATACAGAACACTACACTATGGCTAAAGGATTGTACATATCAGATCTGAGAACAACACAACTTTGAAATGGTGATGACATGCGAAGTAGCTAATGGAACTAGTGCTTTCATTAACCATAATAGAAGCGAAGAATACCTATATACCTGATGTATGAGACCTTACCTTCAATTATGGGAGCACTGCGGTCATTGGTTACCGCCTTTTTCAGTCTTGCCCCACCCCTAATATCGGCCAGTAACATATTCCGATTATCTGGCTTTCCTGCATTTTTCTTCACTGGAGCTGATAAGTTAGCTATTCCTGTGGGGAATGCAGGTGGGGGTGGAGGCCCCGGAGGAGGGGGCGGTGGTTTGGGCATTACACCTGCAAATAAACAAATATGCATATTATGATTAATTTTGATAAAACTAATAATATTCCTCCATAATATGCAATCAAAATTCCATTGAACATAATTTTCTTTTCTTAATTATTTACCGGTACTGTCAATTCTATTATTATTAGAAGCCAAACGACACTTTAGAAAGTTTTCCCATTCCCTTACAAACCCAATGAATACTTTAGATATGTTTAATTAATTTACCGGCTATCCAGATTTAAAAATAAAAAAGCATACAAAACAATATCGCAAGTTAATTAAAAGAATGTTATCTTCACTTATCGAGAAGCCTACTGCTGAATTCATAAATCATCCAGTTATGGAAGTAAATATTGCTAAATTTAGCACAGATAGGTGTGTACAACATAATCAACTTTTTTTTTCATTATAAACCGGCCTAAGCTTACTGCCTTAACTACAGGTAATAAAAAAAACTTACAAGGGCAACACAAATACCGTTGTGTGTGGCGGAACATACACCACATTATTTTATGGATTTTCCAAATGGGCTTCTCGAAGAGAACATGTTGTTCTAATTAATCTGTACACACACCAACAGGATGCAATCTCATTTTTTTTTCTCATTCTTAAGAATGACACCGTACCCCATAACACATAGTTTAATTAGCCATAAATGTAGAGGACTACAGAACTTGATTTGAAATCAAAGCTTTCGACACGGTTTGCCACGTAAAAAAAAATCATATGGTTATGTTATCATCTTAAAAGTGGGCTATTTCTTTGTAAGATAATTAAAAAATCAGGCGTGTGATCCAGATAAAATACTCGTTAACTGAGAGAAGAGCCTAGATTTCAATGGTCTACGTCTCTATGCAAACTGTTGGATCAATATTTCAAATGAAGTACTGGCAATAAATATAACCAAACTTTGAATCTGAAATCAGAATCTACACACCTTTTCAGCAGGTTAATTGATATCACCTGTGAATGCCTGCTCACCAAAGATGGGCTGCAATTAGGTCGTTCGGAAAGATTTCTCATGCAATGTACAAATATTTACTTCATTTTAGATAGGCCTAATTACCGAATATTCCATAAAATAGTTGTTTATATTTTTCTTAAATGTAAGCCGGAAAGTAATTTTTTCAAAACAACATGCCGTTATATATTTATTCCGCCACTTTCCGAATTATCTGAATTTAACATCCAAAAATTGACAAGAATTTATACGATTATATAAATTTTGACAAACTAGGGCTAAGACAATTATTGCAGCACTATTTATATCAGTTATTTGGCCTACCTTAAGTGCCTGCACCTACTGGATTGTTTGACATACGGCACATGTACGCAACCTGCTTCCCACTAATGACAAGCCCACAATAAAATCATTTAAAAAATGAAACTAGCGAGTTAAAGATTATGAAACAGACTTCAGCTGTCATAGATTCCAAGCTACGTGAATTTGAATTTCATTTCATTTAGTATTTGCAAGATACAGAGCAAATATTAACTGAGAGAGTTCTTTTGCTATTGACTTTTTTCGGTGCCATTATCAATTAATTATCGATTAATATGTACCGTTAGTTAACATGGAGATTCCCATAGGAGTATGCATTTTTTAAAAGTGTGGACAGCCCCCTTAACTTTTTTTTCAAGGTGGACATCAATATCAAGGATCACAACTTCTTCAGTTAATCTTACATAATAATTCATAGGTAAGAATGCAACTACCTAAGAGTTTGCAGATGGAATGCAGCCAATCAATGCAAATATAATTTTAAATTTTTAAAATAATTTCCTAAAAAAGAAAAATATAAACTGCATTTTACTTTGCTTATTTTTCTCTGTTTTTCAAAGAAAGAAGTTACACACTTTAGGTGGAATCAAACAACTACAAAATTTAAACAAATGTATCACAAATATAATTACTTATATAAACAGTAAGATAAGTATTTTATGAATACCGTTATTGGGAACCTTTTCATTCCATATGATGCCTCAACACAATGTCTTCTGATTAACAAAACTGAAGTTATTTTATATTCAATGAGAACTGAAGTTTTAGGCTCACAAAATATCCAAACAAAAACCCCTTCAGGAATTTCCTCTAACATGAAAAAATGATTCAAAAAATTTTAGGACTAGCTGTTCAAAAGTAGCAGAGACCTTGTGTGCATTGTTATGGAAATCCTCAATATGCCTATCGGTTTACGGCATTGTTGAAATTTCAACAAGGGAGAATTACGACAGAAGAAGCACGAGGCTTTTGTGTTAACTGAATGTGTATTTAAAGCTATTTCAAGCAGGTGTGTATTTATCACTTTCATAAGGCCTACGTTCCACATGAAGAACAACTTGACGTTCACAAACACATGTAGTGGTAGGAATTCATTTTCATGTACGCTTATTACCATCGTTATTATCTCCGATATTGAGAACCAAAGTCTACATGTGTGCGACTCTTATTAGCTCAAGCTTACTCGTCGCTTTGTGCAGTACTATAATTCAACACAAGGTCGTCCAAATATCATCGAAGTCAACAAACCAACAAATTGCTGACAATTTGCAGCATTGAAAAACATTAACTTTCATTATGAAACAAAATGATTAAACAGGCACTGTGAAATCAGTAAAAAAAGACTAACAGGAACGAATACTGTGTAAAATTAGTGCTCACAGACAAGAAAGTGCAAACTCATTAAAATAAATAGTTGATTTGGTGTGGTTTCTTTTGTTATTGGCTCAAACGTAGCTACAAGCATCGTTATGAACAGATCAGAATGTAGTCTTCAATATTTCAATATGGATTTGATAAAGATTAAAATATTAGCTCATGAATAGCCAAGAGCCAAGTGGGTAAAAATACCGAAGAAAAAAAAGTATCACAGTAAATTGAAGAATTTTCTGAATTTTGTTTCCCTATAACTTCCAAATCATTTTTTAAAAAAGTATCAAATAAAATTATAAACAGAATTAAATGTCCCTTTGAAAGCAGCGTTAGTATAATAGTGTTCAGAGAGCTTAATTAATACCTGTAGTTTATTCCTATGCCAAAATATGATCTATGATCGAACAGTCAAACTGAATCTACAGGTAACAAGTCAAACTATGCAGAACATTGCTGCTAAGCATAATGATGAATCGCAGTGGGGAAAAAGCTCCAAAGCTTCCTGGTAATGTAATATAAACCAAAGTACTGGGAACGGGAAGTTCCAAATACTTTAACCATTTAGGTTTCTCGGTCCGGTCGTACATTCCCGATAATGCCATTACTGAATTATGGAACTTTTTACCACTGCGTGTAGAATATTGCCTGATATTAATTGATCAGTATTCTGTCAAATATATTTCTGGCTTCAGATAGGTTTATATGAATAACAATAAATGGGTTACCCGTAGGTCAACTTGTCAATTTTGTTTCAGAGGTCATTATGCGAGAAATAATGCATCTGATATCGCACCTGACTAGGCCTATACTGAAACTGAGTAAAAGAACGGGGTAAATATCCTTCTACTGGTATTGTGTTGAACGGCACAAACACACCCTTTACTTGCCTTCTCACCAAGTTTTCCTTCAAGGGTATACTGTTATTCTAATGGTTAGTGTTTACCGCCATTTCGCAAATCAGATACTACTTTCTCATAGAGTATGCGTGTGAATGTGTGTGTGTGTAATTCATTACTCTTTAAAACTTTTTCTTTACAGTTGCTCTCAATAGATGGCATTGATGAACGTCCATCTTTTGCTTGGTATCCCTATAGGCCTATATAGTGACAGCCTCACACAACACAAAGTATCAGTAGGCCTACCCGAACAAGAATAAGGCTCCATTGATGCAAGATCAAGGGTATTTCGTATGTGGTTGGTAACACACAAATAACAAGCACGAGAGACTTCCAAACAACTGACATTGAACTAATTTCTCAACAGAGCGGTTTGTAAAATTAAGCCTACTGACATCCAACAGTTGGTTCATAATATGTTGAATACAACAAGTCCATTGTTTCCATGGAGCTTTTGTAAACAGCAACCAACAGCTGGCTTAGGTTTGTTGAAATTCCAAAACACAACTTGCAAAAAAAAAGACATAGAAAGTAAGCTATAGTATCTACCCTTTTAGTTTACCATCATGTATTCATTTTTATGTTATTTAATACCAGGTACATTAAAAGTCAAAATTTGAAAGTGTGCGAATTAATCCTGTTTCAACATTCATAAAACACCTTTAAAATATAAGCCTGCATAGGCCTAGCATACATATAGCCTAATGTTTTGAATTCTATCCTATGCTTACCCTGAAGTTTGAACGATAATGACAGTCATAAACCAACAAATATGATAATATAAAGGATTAGTTTTGTTAAATACATGGGATCGTACATCTTTATGACGCACACGTAAATTAGAATAAATTTTCAACGAGCTTTATTAACACACGTCTTCATCGACAAGCACTTTAAACAATGCAGACTTTATGCTGTTCATTAAAAAAATGTCAGCATCCATGTCTGCATAGTAGGCCTATGGGTGACGTGGGTATGGTTCACTATTATGCTTAGTTTTTGCACACTAGTTAAATATTTATAATACTAAAGCAGAAATCTTTCCATGTCCGGCCACCTGCTGCTTCAGATCTCGATATAACATATCCCCAAAATATGTTTTGAACCCAGATCAATGTGCCTGTGTCAGGGTTCAAGCACAAAATTCACTATTTTCAATTCCACCCTTTCCCATAGAATGAAATCAGTAGATCAGTTGGTAAAATGAGTCTTAAAAGTTCAATGGTCATTTGTTTCCTACTCAATTGAAATATTATTTTTTAAAAATTACACAATTCGATTTTCAGGACGAATTTCTTATGGTACCACTTCATATGCCACCAGTTAGTATTATCACTAAATTAAAACTTATATCAGGGCCATGATTCCTAAAGAAAAATGGTGCAGTCGCTATGAGTTGTTGCACCGCTCGACAGCTAGTTGTTTAATATAGCAATACATCTTAACACCTTTCATACAAGTATAGAAAATCATGAAGTTGAACTCATGGTGGCAACACACATTGCTACACATAAACTACCAGGTATGACATAATAGACTACACTTGGTGAAAAAGTAACTAATTAAAATATACCAGTAAGTTGTAACGGTAGGAGGGAAAATATTTATCAACATTGTCTACTTTTAATACACCTTATAAAACTATATTAGAATGTCGTGAAGGCCTGCCACTATAATTGTAGGCATAATGATATTTTCCTAAATACACAGCCTATATTATAGGCCTACTGTTGATTGTATCCTATAGTAAAGCTGCATTTGTCTACATACATTTTGTATAATTTCTCAACATGATTTATGCAAGACAGTAAAGAAATGACGTCAACAAACATAGCATTCATGCTTATATACCTGTCTATATATAGATAGACAGCTACTTTTGTCTATAATTTTTACAAGTAAATTTATTTAAAAGCAGCATGTACCACATCATATTAAAAGCCTCAAAAAAGTAACAGCACATCAACATTCGTCACAATGCTGATCATAATCGGCAATAATGGAGGAAGTGAAGTAGCTAACTTGAAACAAGAAAAACGAAGTTGAGAAGGCTCTTGCCTAGATTTACCCGGACTGACTTCCCGTCAATTTTCTAATGCATATTTCCTTACTATATTATTGATATAACTAAGTTGACAGATTGCTCAACTTAACTTAGCAAATAAAAGATAATATTATTGGGAACATAAGGCGTAGCTCGACCTCAGACTCTTCGAAACTTATTAAGCCTCCAGACTTTGTGCCACCGGTGTATACCACAAAGGAACGTAAAACGACTAACTTTCACTATAAATACAACTTATTTACGAATTCATATATACTTACCATTAATATTAAACGAAGGAAATATGAATTAATGATCAATTAAATCCATTTAATTGCGATCCAGAGGTTAAAATAGCTTACGCCACTAGGACTACTAGTTTAGATGAGTCACAAATTTAACTTTCATAAGGATGCGGAAGTGATAAGTGCTGCCATCAAAATCCTGCCACCAAATGAAACGGCTTAAAGTAAAAGCGCCGTTAGATAATATTAAATCGCATTTTTTAAATTACCAATGGCACTATACAAATTTCGGAAAAATTTTAATTATTTAGCAATAATTAATCATGATAGTTTCCTAATTAAATTTGCCAATATACAAACCAAAACCAAAACATATTTAAATAAGAAACTATCTCCCAGCAAAAAAATTCCATTTTAAAGATATATTGAGTATTCTCCTCACAAAATTTTCGTTCCAAAATTGAGTTTTAATGCACATGCCAATTACATTTGGTTTATTGGAATATGCACGTGCATTAATTTAGACCCGTTTTTAAAAAAAATTTTAAAAAAATGTTGAAAAAACATTTTGAAGCAAAAATTTGAGCAATATTTTGATCAGTAGAACACAATTGTAATAGAAAAAAAACATAAGTTTTTCCAAAATTTATAGGGTTGAAGTTTGATCTCTAAAAATAGTATTTCGGATTAATTTTGGCATTTATTCATCTATAGATCAGCAAAATATTTCGGATATTTTTTCTAACTAACCATTTTGTTAATATAATACCTGTACTCGTTTTGTTTCTTTCATATACTGTACGAGTATAATATTAATTATCAACAATATTTTACTGTTTAAATTAAACATTACATATAAGTGTATCAATGTTACTAACCTCACACATTAAATAATAAGTTTATTTCAGTTATTTATTTAAAATGCGCATTTTCATACAGAATTTTAAAACTTTTCAACAAAATGAGTTGAATGTGTTATTTCTGACTACTGTATCCTTCCATCTCTCTCCTAAAAAAAATTACAGTTATTTTAAAACGATTTTTTTAAATTATGATAAGTTATAAGGCTATACTGGCTTTCATCATATAAAACACGAAATATCAAAACTTTATACTGTTTATTCATACATTAATTTAAGCAATCATTGATTCATTTACAATACCTTTTATGGCGATATGTGACTGCAGCCAATATCAGCCACATGATGAGTATTAAGGAAAAAGTGATACCAGCAATAATTCCTGAAATTCAACGAAAAAAATTCAACAATTTCTTAATTTTAATAATTTAGCCTTTCTAAAATAGGCTAGCAATCATGCTAGGACACCAAAATTACCGTACCAACAATTACTTTCAATAAATCTTTCTCATCAGGATGAAGTCCAGAGTAGCTTGAATCACTTAAGAATATTTCCTCATTTTCAAATAGCTCACAAATTGGGGCCTCTTTACTCCACTGACCATTGGCTTGGCACATTCTGTACTCGGACTCTCTTGTAATGTTATGGCCATCTAAAAGGCACTTGTGTTGTAGCCAATTGCGGTAGGTTGTTTTGCCCTGAAGCAAAACATACGTAACATTTTCTGGAAGATCTGGAGGAGGACCACAATTTACGACTGAAAAACAAAATTCATTTAATTTCATTACCAATAATGACGTAAAATTTTACTGAAATTAGGATTGTATGATAAGTACTTACGTCTGCATCTTGGTGCGATGCCTGACCACCGGCCATTGCTTTGACATTGACGTTTATGCAGAGTGTCCATGGCATATCCAAGTGGACATTTGTACGTGGCTACGTCATTGACAAAAATTCCAGTGTAATTCATTTCGGAATTCATTGTCTGTGAGGGAATTCCGCAAGAAGATAAATCTAACAATTTATAAAAATAAAAAAAAAGTTGATTTAACTATTTGGAAAATTTTCTGGTAAATGAAGACGAAGCAATTTTCGCAAACAGAAACTGTTTGGTAGAATTCTGCAGAAGGAGATAGTCATCATTTCTACAGAATTGAATTTTTTCAGGATTAAGGCTCGGAATTTCTCAATAAAATTTTCTGTTTCGATTTTTTAATGACCTTACAAAATATTCTTACTAGAAAAATAATTCTACTTTCATTTTCAAAATAAATTTTCTGCAGAAATAGCCATAACTTAAGACAAGTATTCCTTCAGGATAACCAAGTATACATAACTCTAAAATAAGTCAATATAGAAGAAAGATTTCTGCAAGAATTATTCTGATTATAGTTTCTGAAGAAACATAAATGGTTTAAAATTAATCCTTGATGTAGAAAACTTTAGATAGATTTCCTACAGAGCTGCTTTTTGGATATATTTCTGACCATTTTTTGCAGAATATATTTCTACGAGTTATTCCACTTTGCAATGGAAAAGTATAACATTTAAAGGGAAAGTCCCACTTTAATAGAAGTGGATTGTAGGAAAAAGAGATTGAAAAATTACAGAATTCATGGAACATGTAATTTGATTTGAGCCTACCAATCATTAAATAAAATGTCCTGAATACAAGGTTTTGATTGAAAATGCAAAGCCCAAATAGGCACCATTTTACCGACAGTATGTAGCGCCCTCTGCTGGATAAAAGGCACCAGCTCTAATGAAACACGTATAGACACGCACGTCCTAGAGGACGCTACCAACTTTCAGTATCAGCCGAAATTTATGGAAAAATGGCTCCTAACACGTATTTGGCAAACATTGTAATTTCTTCAATATGGAAATTCTGTTGCGATTATTATTGTCACAGCCATATATCTAGTAAGTTTCTACAACTTAAATGACACTTGTACTTGTTGCAAAGAGGAACTTTTCTTTCAAATGTGAAAAGGAAACATAAGTTAGTCCTTAATTTAAATGTATATGTTTTATAATGCTTACCATGTTTGCAAATCCAGTATTGTTGTTCACGATCACAATTTTCAATAATAATCTTGCCCTCTCTTGGATTTAGGTAACAGTAAAGATACATGCATGATGGAGGACTTTCTCTTGACAGAGATGCATATTTAAAAAAATAGGCAACCTCTAGAAAATAAACCATTATTTATCAGAATTTCCCAATCAGATATCGATGGTTTAATTCAGAAGTGGTGAATTTGCAAAAAGTGGGTTTTGAGATAATAGCGTTTTCGTGGAAAAATG
>JAQIXP010000237.1:0-30630 GCA_034700285.1 Proteroiulus fuscus | reverse complement strand
TAAGTAATTTGCACTCCAAGTTGTGTTCTGGAGTGCAAAGTTTGCACTTGGCTAAAAATGTTAAGATTCGACCCCTGAAGTCAGATAACACCAAAATACGCCTAGTGTCTTGTCCATTGCCCTGGAGTTGTCAACTGAATTTTACTATAGTGACAGATTACTAAGAATTACTGCAACTTACAGTAAAAAATGACAGTTTTTGTGTGTAATTGCATGCTAACATAGGCCTATGTGTTTTAAAAGTGACCAAGCTAGGCCATAGCATATAAATTGGCCAATTTATAAGCTATGCCAAGGCTTAAAGGGGCCTAGGATCTGTACAAATAAAAAACTGCTCTTGATCTAATTCTAACGGTGTCACGTCATAATAGCCCGCGACTAAATAGCCCCTCCATTCTTATGTTGAATGCATTACATCTATATGTCCAGCCACTAGTACATGTTTTTCTTCTGTAAACCTACTTTTCCTATACTAAGGGTTGTTTGTATGCTGTGCATACTTGGCTATTTTCTTCTTCAATGATTTTTTTATTTGGTCATACAAGTGCTGACTCCAATAAAAATTCCACCAAAAAACACCAATATTCCAATAAACATTTTCTATTCATTGAACCCTATTTAATAAAGGGTATATTTAGATCGTATTTAGTATTTTAAGTATATTCCTTAGAGTATATTTTCCTATATTCCTTTAAGTATAAGTTTATACCTTTGCAGTGTATTTGCAGAATTGAGTTTAGCCTACTGTTGATTAGGCTTAGATAATCTCTTAAGATAGTGTGTTGAAAGGGGCGGCCTGTGTGTGACTAATGCCAGTAAGCACGTTGTGGTGCGCAATTGCTAGTCTTGTTGATAATTCCAAAAAATTGTGTATTAGTACTATGGATATGGCCAATATGTTTGTTTTGCTCTATCGTCTTTATATCGATTTATAATTTTAGGTTTCATGGCATACACGTAGAATTTTTAATTACATTTAACTGGAGGATGTAAATGGTGACACATTGTAAACTACGATAGGCTTGGTGCCTAAGAATACAAATGCCCTTCAAACTGCGGCTCAAGAAAAGTCGTCAGTATAATGTAGTCTCCAAAAATCTATTTGTGATTTCGGTGGAGCTCTTGGATCGCTCGGTGACAGAATGTACTCTCTCGGCAGAAAGTACAGGCCAAGATTGCCTCTACAATGTTTGCCAAAGGGTCGGATTGCATCAGGTCAGAATGAACTTTCCAAACCTGACTGAGTTGCTATGACCTTGAAGAACTGCATGTCAGTATTTCTTTGCTATCTCACTAGCCCGAATTCTTTGGACTTCGATACGTCTACAAAGGCCATGGATTACGATGGATCGAAATGTCAAAGCCTTTAAAGAAACAGTTGGAAAAATTCTCTAGTGAATTCAAACTTTATTTGGCAGTTATGTTTTACATTTGGGATGCCAGACTTTTGTATGACGAAATTACAAGGTTGGTTTCATTTTGTTTAGATGAAATCTTTATATAGAGGTATTGCATGGGCACAGCGAATGAAAGGGGAGATAGGGGGGTTTCGGGTTATATTCCCCAATGACCAAAATTTCCTCTATGATAGCTTCGTTTCTTAAAACTCGCCTACTTTGTAGGTGGAGGGGCTCCACCTTCATCATTTGTAAATCCTCGCTGTGCCCATGATGTATAGACACTATTGTCATTTTTATATTTTAATCATTAAGGTATCAGTACTTTCTTCAGCTGAAAAAGGATATTATTGAAGGGGAATTGCCTTGTACATCAGAACAGGCTATAATGTTGACAAGTTACTGTCTTCAAGGTGGGAATCCAGTTTTAATGTAAAAATCTGACAGTAGTTCTCGATAATCTTTGGAACAAGTGCATATTATGCTTTATATTTTTGTTAATGTATTTTATTGATAATATTTAGCGGAATTTGGAAACCATGATCCCGAAAGGCACACGGAAGAATATTTAAAAGAATTTGTATTGTTTCCTGCGGTAAGCTAGTCACATTTTGGTGTTTTTGTACCTTCGATAAGATTTCAGATTTGCATAAATTTCCTCTTACTATTCTGTTTGTCTTATTTGAAAAGCATTTGAAAGCCGATTCAGCAAAGCTGCAGGAACTTCTGTCAGAGGTATTACTTGCTCATAGCCAGTTGCAAGGTCTCATTCCTTCAGCTGCTGAAATACAATATATTCAAAAGGCCCAGCAATTAGATGGGTATGGGCATGAATACTTTCCTGCTAAGGTAGGTGAAAAATATTGCATTAATGAGAAATTGTGATTTTTATCCAACAATAGTTTTTAATTTTGTAGGATGAAGGTGGAAATGAATTACGCTTTGGGGTTTCTGTAATGGGCATAGTTGCAAAATATCAAAATGTTAACAAAGTTCCATTCTACAAGTAAGTTTTTGTACTTTTCTCTTAACGAAAAATATTTTTAGTTACAAATTATTGGCATTATTGTGGTTGTAGCTGGAATGATATTTCTCGGCTGACACATCATAAAAAATATCTTAATATTGAATGTTCCAACGGAGTAACTCCTTGTGCTACCTATCAGCTTGTATGTTACTTTTTCGCATGCCTTTTGTACTTTCTGTAAACTTAGTTTTATTTGTGATGAATTTTTATGTGTGAACGTTTTTCTGTAGGAAGATGCAGAAATGGCAAAGTACTTAATGAAATTGTGTATTCAGCAAAATAAATTTTATTTGAAAACCAAGTCATTATTTAGGTAATTACTTTTTTATGGCAAGGTAGTTAAGAAGGGCCCAATGTTTAACAATCCTGACATTTTCTTAAAATGAACATTATTTTAATTTTATATTTACTTGAATATCTTTTTGTATTTTTTAAGTCATCATGAATCTGGTGAAATTGGACATGTTACTTGGAGGTCAAGATCTCTACCGTTAGTATTTTTTAAGCTCTTATTTTATAACTTTGGGCATAGGCCTACATAAAATAGTCTTACAACTTTACTAGGCAGTATAAAAATGATAAAAAAGAAATACACACATTTTTTTTTCATAATCTCTTAAGGAAACTACTTGGTGTTTATTAAAAAAAATTGTAGGCACATAACACACGTGTCTGTTTTTGTTTTAATTTTTAGCATTTTATTAATCTTATAAATTGAGAAAGATATTTTGCAATTTTTATTCCATGAATGGTTAGCATTTGTTCATTTTTTGCAATTTTTATCCATTATCTTTAATTGGGAATTGCTAAGATATTTAATCTAAAATAGTTTGATGCAATTATATTTATAGTCATTGGTGAAGTGTGCAGTTTTATTCCGTTATCACTAATTCATTTCTTTATCATTTAACAGGAATCTTCAAAATTCAATCAATCACAATCCACTCTTTGATGCCGTAAGTTCATTCATATTTTGCCACCTTAAATTTTTGTTTGATGAGCAAATATTTAGTTGAACTATTATCTAAATTTCTTATCTGAACTTGGTTGAGTGAAAAAATTTGTGTTCCTAATCTTTGATGTGAACGTTTATGCAGATAATCTTATATTCAAAGCAGGGGGTTAATACATCATTTAGATTTTTATTTGACAATAAAAAAGTTGATTTTACGTTTTTGCTTTAGATAAATCCTGGACAGCTTGTATATGGCCACGAAGCACACACTGTTGCAGGTAATTATTATACCAAAAAAATGTATTTATTGTTAAATTCACACTTTTTTGTGGCTTGCAGATAAATTGAGACAAAAGGGCTTTTGAATTAGAAAATCTGTCTTATTAGGATTTTTATCACTTTTAGATTTACATCACACAGTTGGACTTCATTCTGAAAATCCTTACGAAGAGTTTCCGACCGCTTATCAGATATCTCCCGCATATTCAGGAAATTTGGGTCACGGTAGTGCCTACAGCATCGATCAACTAAGTCACATAAGTGGCACGTACACTCCCGATTCTCATCCTTCGTCTTCCAACCTTAGCTTGCATGGCGTCCAAAGAACAAATTCACAGGATCACGAGCAACGCAGGGCCCTTCTACCATCTTATCGCCCTGCACCCGATTACGAGACTGCCGTCCAGCAAAAATATGGCAGTCTACAGCATGCTCAAATAACCGTTGGCGAAGGAATACAGTTACCTACGACGTCGCACTCGTTTGAAAGTGCATTGAATGCATTTACTAGGACAGGACACGTGGGACAGGGGCCCAGCTTTGCCACTCCTCAATTTGTTGCTCGACTTCCGGAAGTAAAGAGTTACACTCATTATAAAAATTATGACGACCTGGCTCATTTGGACGAAGAAGTCAATTCACCTGCTCCTTTTAACATTTTGCATAATGGTGACGGCCTAGTAACGAATGAGTTTCTTGGAAATATAATTTTTCCTCATCAACATCTTATTCACCAGCAGCATCATATGATGGGGGACTGGAATGCCAGCGCCATTCATGGTGCACCTCCGAGTCACACATACAGTACACCCGAACTCACTTCGCAAGGCTTGGCTCATGATCTTGCTAGTGAACATTTGATCAGTCAAGTCAGGCCGCCGCCGCCACCTTATCCGAACGTGCAGAGGTCCAGCTCAAGCACACCGGATCTTGCTAGTCAGGGAATTGTGGAAGACAGGCATGCATCTATTGTTGGCAGCAGCCCGAATCTTATAATTTCAAGTGCAGCTATTAATGGTCTTGGAATTACTAATACTGCAAGAGGTAAGAAAAGAATATACTTTTTCTTACCATTTATTAGTAATTTGCAAATATCTAAATAATTGGGTATCAAACTGTTGAACGATCAGACCAATAATCAGTTACTCAAAATGAAGGTTAATTATAGGCTATTAGCTTATTTTTAAGAATAGAAACTCCTAATCGATTTTTTTTGCCATTAAATGTATCATCATACACAAGGGGCCTAATCATGAAACTGAAAATAGAAATATAATTAAATGCAGCAAACTTTCCTGGATCCTTTGCAATAAACTCCGCTTGACATTTAGTTAATGTAAGGGGTAAGGCCTTAAAATATTGTTTTGTTCACGTAACGTGTCAAAAAGTTTCTGCAGGTATTTAGGCCTAGGGCGGTTTAATTTTATTATGGTATGCATAGTTTTTTTTGTGTAATTTGGGACCCTTCTTCCCATATCAGTGTGATGACTCTGCAAAGCATGCTAGTCCTGCAAAAAAGTTTGATAGTAAATTTAGAATTATTGCAGAAAAAGTGCTAACAAAATTGAGATCGGTAAAAAAAAATTTGGGTAAGGCTGAGTTGGGTAGACTCGATCTATGATCAAAACCTACAATTATTGTTTAGGCCTAAATCAAAATGTACGTAGGCCTACAGTTAAAGATTCTATGGAAGCCATCCAAAGTCACACGTTTCCATTTTATGAAAACTTGGAATTTTTTTCTTTTGTTTTTGGTTTTCACTCTCTGAGTATTGGCTAAATGGAATTTAAAATCAGGCTTTATTTTACTTGCTTAAATTATTATTGATAGGTAGGTTTAGTTTCAACTTTTAGGATATTTACTAGTTTGCATTACCTAATATAGTGAATAGCAGTTTTAAAAAATGGTCTAATTCTCTTAGGCTCGATATATAGGCTATTGGGGCATAGTTTACACCATATTTTGTCAAATTTTTAGTTATGTAACAGGGAAAGTCAGGAAGAGTAAAATGGTCAGGAAAAATTCCTTATAAATAACATTAATTGAATGTTATTAATTAATTATTAAATCTTTAAATTAATACTCAAATTTGAGTATTAATTTTGCACAAAGAGGATAACGCTTGCCAATGTAAAATGTCGTTGATCTTCCAAACTTTTATCTATGTAAACATAAAAGTAAAACTAAAGTGAGTTATCTAACAAAAGTGCCACGCTGATCAATTTCAGTATAGTCATAAGTAGGTCTATAGTGCAATTCCAAAAACTTTTTGGCTCAATGCCCCCTTTTCCAAGACAATTTTATGGCGGCGTCTCCCCCTCATCCCTCTAGCAAAAATGTCTCAACTAATATTAAATTGCAAGTGTAGCTGTACTGTATCTATAATTTTTGAATTTTGCCAAAATATTTATGTAGCAGTGTGTGTAAGCTTAAATTTCAAAAAGCTAGTTTGGAAATGAAACAACTTGGAATCAAAATTATGAAGATATTTAGTAAAATGATATAACAAAACATAAATTGCATACAAATGCACTAGATTTTTACTAATTTTAGTAATTAATATGAATCGAATCAGTGAAATTAAATATAATCACTAATGAGGGGGGATGAGTCTGGTGTTGTGCTGCCAATTTGTCTATATTAGCCTCGATCCTCTTTTTAGCAAAAAGACTGCAAACTCAATGTTGTTGGCTGTAGAAATTTAAGGATTCTGCTGATTAAAATTGAGTTAAATTTAAGCAATTTGGTAGTGCAAAATTGGGCTCATCCTTCTCATTAGTGTTTATTTTTTAATTTTCTGATTTGATGAAAATATTATTACATACAATAATAGTGGGAAATCCAGTATTTATTTTTAATTTAGATATTATATCAGTTTAATAAATAACTATAATTTCAGTTTCAAGTTTCATTTCCAAATCAGCTTTTTAAATTTTGAAAATTTTAGGCTTGCAAATAACATTTTCCTTGAAAAGTTGTTATTTAGCCAATGAATAGTGAGTCTGTATGCATGGTCAAATGGATGATTTTTCTTATTAAACATTTTTAGGTGATATATTGTTTAGCATCTTCATATTGCCCACTTTTGCTCCTTAATGCCCCCTATTTCTCTTTTGGCCATCATTGCCCCCCAAAATTCCTTCATTGCCCACAGGGGATAGTGGGGGGGGGGAGGGGGAGAAGGAATGCATAGTGCCCACTTTGGGAAACTAGGACGTAAGTGATTGATTGTAAGCCTAAATCAACATTGACTTACGCATTTATAACTCTGATTATTTTGAAAAAATCAGGAAAACAATTGTTTAAATTTTAGTATAAACCATGTTATGGTACAATATCAGTTTTAAAATGCAAGTTTTAATTCTGTAGGCTTATAATAAAATTTTGATTATTTTTAGTCCTATATTGGTTTCCTACATTCAAAAGTTTTGCAACATGTTTGAAATTAAAAAACTTACTAACACAGTCACTGAAAGTATGCAAAAGTGACTTTCACGTTTTGCTTTTCAAACCTGGTAGCTTATTTACTTTTAAAATATAATTTCATTTTCATGAATATAATCTAGTTTTGCAAATTTGGTCATACTTTCTTGGTGGCAGCCTTGAAATAAAATATCTAATAGATTAAATAGAGCAAATAAATAGGATACATGTATGAAATGAACAATGATGGAATGTATGCCTCTGAAATTATCTGCTGAGTATCAAAATCAAAATATAGAGGTTTCTTGTTAATAATTAAAAAATGGTGCATTCTATCATTAAAATCTGTTAAATTATTTAGTGTGAATCTCATTAAATATTTACTTTTTCATTAAAAAAATCGCAAAGGCTTATGGGGGCCTAATAATGTATTGCGTTAGGTCATGTAAATTTGTTGGTCATTATCTATATGTAAAGCTGTGAAAGTTTCAGGAACAAAATAATAAATGCAGCCAGCTGGGTAGGCCTACTCTAGTTGGTAATATAATAGACAATTTTTATAAATAGGCCTACGTTTACCTTTAATGTGCATATTTCTTTTGGCCTGTCTCCAATTATTTATTTAGTAATGCAATTAAAATGACATTTAATGTATGGTCCAATCATAGTGTAACAAAATGATGTCCCTGGTGCTTTGTTAATTGATACTACATGCATTGTTATTTTAGGATTCACACACTCTTCCAATGCAAATACTCTGCACAGTGATGCAATTGTTGGAGGAAACGTTTATTCTTTTCCAAATGCAGTCCAAGTGACTGAATTGGCAGCTAACCTAAACCAATTAAATGACGGGACTACGTTGCATCAAGCTATTAACAAAGAAATCAATAGCAACAGCGTTTTTCTGACTTTGCAAGACGATGTCACAGTCTTCGGAGGACCGGACAGTGGAAGCCCAGACATACGAAGCCGTAGCAGCAGCACTCAGTCTGCACCCGAAGTCATGAAGCCGACGAACAACATGCGGCAGCACACTTATATCACTGGCAACTCGTCTTCACAAAGGCAGCCAAAACAAGTGCCCCAGAAATATCATGGAAAAGCAAACAAAAAAGGACAAAATCCCGGTCCTCTTTTAGTGGCTGCAATGAACGGCCTTTCGTTATCACACACCGATTTGGTTATCCCCGTTGTTGAAGACACACTCAAAAGCAAAGATTCACGAGTAAGTAATGCTTCATTATTTTATGAATTCAATTTTTCCTGTAAGTTAAATTTACGCAGTAGACTGTTTGTGTCATTTCAGTGTCAGATGTTTGAAAGCAAACTTTTGGAAGGCTCTGTCTTCATGGAATTTGAGCAGATCCCCAAGAAACGCTTTAATGCAGATTATACGACATCTCTGCTGCCAGAAAATGTACCAAGGAACAGATTTAAGGATGTGTTGCCTTATGATGACAATCGTGTCCATCTTTCCCCTACAAAGGATAATAAGAGTGGCTATATAAATGCGTCGCATGTCTCTGTCAGTAGTTATTATCTATTTAATTATGTATGTGTATTTGTTTTCGAAAAAAAATGTTTATTTGTATTGTGAAAAATTTGCAGGTTTCAATAGGACAACAGCAGAGGTTTTACATTGCTGCCCAAGGACCGCTGCCAAGCACGGCAAACAGTTTTTGGCAAATGGTTTGGGAGCAAAATGCTCAAATAATCATTATGTTAACAGAAGTAAAAGAACAGGGACGTGATAAATGCTTCCCGTATTGGCCTCAAGAAGAAAATGGCGGAAAGGTGGAGTTTGGTGATGTAAGTTGTCTTAAATGAATTGAGTAACTATACCACCACCCTCCATATTACTTTAAGGCATTCTTAAATTTTGCATCCTTTGAAATTTTCAGTATCAGATTACACGCAGATTTGTTTCCAGCTCTGACAGTTTCTGCACGAGCGCACTGACATTAATGCATGGGGTTCAAAAGAAGCAGCGCAACATCTGGCATATTCAATACACCGATTGGCCGGATCATGGCTGCCCTCAAAATGTTCATGGGTTTTTAAGTGCGTATTCATATTACCATGAAAAATTTGACCTTCATTCAACTATGTTACAAATCAGTTTGTTATATACTTGCAATCTATTTTTTTTTTTGTATTCGAAGGCTTCATGGAAGAGATAGATTCGGTCCGTAGACACGCCGCTAGTGAATTACCGCCAGGGAAAAGTCGCAACGTTCCAATGATTGTTCACTGCAGCGCTGGTGTCGGACGCTCGGGAGTTACCATTCTCTGTGATGTTATGATTTATTGCCTGGATCACAATGAGGTATGAAAAATATCATATTTTTTTTTTTGCATTTAAGACGCCTAACTAGCATTTTTCTAAGTAATGGCTGAGCGAAAATCAATTCTGTATTAAGAAGCATGTTTAATAACATCATCCTTCGTTAGTGTAATGGTCATATGGTTTTTTCTAGAATTTGGAGGTGCCAAATGTTTTAACAAATCTAAGACAACAAAGGATGTTGACTGTCCAAACATTAGCTCAATATAAATTTGTGTATTCTGTTCTGATACAATATCTGAAGAATTCTAGGCTTATCTGAAATGTTGAATCTCATGGAACGAGCCTTATATGGCCATTGGTGTTGTGAACTTGGGTTGTGTCGTAATTCTAATACTTAACCAGTATATCCATTGTTTTTTGGCCATAGTCAGTTTTGCCGAGCCTTCATTAGTGCTTCGTCAAAGCATACATGTAATGTCATAATATGGCCGGTTCTTCCGCTTTATCGTAAAATATTGTACCTTGTATCCCATTTTTAAGATTTCAAAACTGGGAACTATTTTAAAATCTGATATCAATATTGTGCCGTTTTAAAAACGTGATATTGTTCATTGATGGTATTGAAGTACAATGATGTTGTTAATGGTAGTGATTCAATTTGTGAATTTTACAATCGGCTGGATTTTAATTTCTACGCTATCAGGGTGAAGGAGGACTCCCATTTTCCTCCCATTTTTTTGCAATTCTAGTATAGTTTTAAAGATTTTTTAAATTCTGAATAAAAACCAACCTCATAAATTGTGCCTATAAGAAAAATTTTGACAACTAGATATTAAATCGGGTTTGACCCAGAACTAGGATCAGTGATTAACTTATTTTGGAGTTAGGGGCGTTCACAGTTCTTTAGGGTGGTCCTAATATCTCCTAATAATTAATTACCTGCTATATGCAGCATATTTATTTTGTTTGCTAATGTAGAGGCTGAAAACCACTGTAAAATTTGGCTTCTGCCTCTTGCTTAGTTTAGAACTGTTAGTCCTTCTTGGATGGGTGGGGGTTGTGAGCTTGGCCAACTTTTTGCCATGAGGGATTATGGAAAACCACCAACATCTTACAGCTTACAAAGGGAATTGACCCCAGGATCAGAAAGGATGCCTTTATAGTAATTTTTACATCATTTATAAACTCATTTGGTTACTGCAAAATAGGGAAAAAATAGTTCTTTGATAATTTTCAGAATAACTTAGCCAAGTAGAATGTTTCATTTTCCTGAATCAGAAATTAACCTGAAAAGATAGCAAGCCCCAGGTCAAGTGTAATTATTGTGTACTGTAAAAGTATGTCTGATCACTTAAGCTACATACTTTATCATCTTACAATGGGACGCCCACTATAGGCACATATTTGGTTGCTAAAAATAATTACATGCAATTATTTATCTGATTTTGTAGTGAGCGGCTGTTAATTTAATTTTTGTAACTTAGCTGAACTTGGCTACGTAGAGCATCTCAGACTGCATGAAACGATTAAAGCATTTGTAGGACATAATTCTCTTAGAATTATGAGCTACTAAAAGAAGCTAAGGATTATGCTCATATTCGATGTCACGTAGATCTTTCTTTAAACATATATTCAAGTGGAAACTGGTTTGAGAGCTATTACTTTTGAAATTTGTAAAATGAAGTTAATTGATAATGCTAGCGTATATTTAAAAGGTACATTAAGCATATCAATCATCCAGGCATTGAATGTGTATTCGTCACTAGCTGCATTTTGAAATTTTTTTTATAACTGATTGTTGTAAGGATTTATTTGAGTGTCAGTTGATATTGTAGCAGCATATGATTAGTTTTGAAAAACGTAAATCCAAGCTATTGCTTCCGTGCCATTAGCAAATCCGTGCTCAATTCCGCATTGCCAAGAATTAGCTAGTAAGCCATATGCTATCCATTGGTAACAGCAGTAGGCCTGTATTACAGATGCCATGCAGATAATTGGCATTGTTGGGTTGTAATGTGCATATCCTTATTAAAGTGAATATTCATAGGTTGAGCTTAAAATATATCACAAAATGTTTATTATGAGATTTTTTGTTTACAGAAACAGTTTTAGATATAAATAAACTCACATCTCTCTTCCATCTTTAATTATTAAGAAGAGACAGTCGCATTAATACGGGCATTTGGGAAAAATGCATTGTTGTTAAGCATGCTTGTCACAATCTGCTTATTTTTATTTGTTTGTCGGTTAGTCATTTTATCGTGGTCTTAATAGTTTCTCACCTTCATCTTTACATTACACCCATTTATATTGTCTCGATTATTTGTTTGTGATAAATCTATTTATTTATTTTTATAAACTTGTTTTTTCTTCTACTAGATTTAAATGTGACTACTTAATTGCTCATCAATAATTTTATCATTTTAGATAGGAATTTTAAATAGTAAAAAATTATGCCCTACACAACATTTACTATTATTATTATTATTGTTTACAATGAAAGCTATATTCTAATCAATATTTTTGGTTCATGCATGCATTTTTAATCAATTTTAACAAATTAATTGTTTTAATGATAAAAATGAAGTTAGTTTTTTTTCCATAAACATTTTATTAATAGACTAATTCTAGTGGAGGTTAGTTACAAAATTTTTATTGTATTTTTCAAATAAATTTATTGCCAAATATAGCTTAGATCATGTGGAATGACATTAACCTGATGCAAGGAAATTTTTTTTAAAGTACCAGTAAATAGTAATTTTCTCAAGTGCAGAAAAAATACAATTCAAGATTTACTGAATGCTGTTAATTGTCCATCAATTTCTTCCATTGATTGCAGTAGTTTTGTAACTCCTTTGTCATCTAGCTCAAATTGCAGTGATTCATATTTTATCTAGAATTAGAGATTTGAAATGTAATGATAATTATTGTTAGGTTGCATTAAAATATAGTTTTATGCACAAATATAGAGCCTATCCATAAGTCTTGTTGCAATACTATGTAACGATCACAGAGTGATGGCTATGTTTCCAATATTAAACAAAAATTAACCAACACTTTTCCAATGCTATGCATTGATATGGAATGTACCCTATGTAGAAAAATGTTGGCATCTTTGTTAAAAAATGCCTATGAAGTCCTCAACTATATCGCTATGTAGATTGCAACTGGCCTTATGAAACTCGATGTAAAAAAAATATATTTATAAATTGGTTAAATTGACATAAAAAATGAAGCAGTTTTATAGAAATAATTGTGCTTTACAACTGGCTGTAAGCAAAGTAGAGAATCAAATTGTCCACAAATTTACACTTGCTAACATTCTGCGTGCATTGACATGCTGATACTACTCATGTTTCTACAGTTAAGAAAACTACACATTTACCTCATTTTGACTTGAACTGTTGTGTTTCAGTTTCATTTTGAGAATTGCAACTGGAGCGCTTGTAAGTTTGGTCTGTCTACTTTGGGTTGGTACATCCACTCGCCAATTACATTTTTCCAAAGTATTATTGAATGTGGACTGTTTTATCATTGCTTCATGGATCTTTGTTTTGTTATTCTTCCAAAATATTTTAAAACAATTTGCTTGTTGTTCAGTAATTTTACTGCCCTCTCTGTGTTTCATTTGTGAAATCAAAAATGCTTCCAATTGACTAAAATCCATGTCTGAGGATGCCACACTCTGAAATACACAAATATCAATATCCTTGAATAACTGTAATTTTGTTTATTATTTTGTCAGGAGGGCATCTTTAAATTTATAGAGGCTAGGTTTTTGGGAAATTGCTCTTCTTTTAATTTTCATTTACATAATACCTAGATGGTTTATGTTTGGTTACGTTGGTTGTAATACCACCGTATACGAGCGTATATTATGATGCTTGAATTAGTACCGGGTGTATACGTACAGCTCAAACCACTGGCCGATTTTGGGGTTCGGTTTGGGGGGGGGCGATTCCAAATTTTCTGGCCATAGGCAAAAATTATAAAGGCTTCTGTAGGCCTACATCATGAAAAATGAATAAAGATTGTGCCACAGGTGATTTTTTTTTGCTAAAAAACCCTCAAAATTGCATAGTTTTCCCACTAGTTTGAGTCTGTGGTTTAGGGGGGGGAATCACCCCGATCACCCTCCCCCCCCCCCCCCCGAAAATCCGCCAGTGGCTCAAACCTGTCATCTCACTCATTCCATTAGTGGAAGTGGTGAGGTAGAATTTTATGGGCAATGGAGCATACCTTGTGGAAAGGAAGGGAGTAGGCCTATGAGGGAAGGAATGAGCTCATATTCCTATAGGTAGTAGCCGACGTTTTGGAACTGCCCCAGGCCTACGTCATGTGCTTGGAGACTATATGCAAGACCATTAAATTCATATAGTCAAGGCAGCCAACCTCAGAAATTATGAGAACAAAGTACAGAGCTCCTATAGTTTGCATATAGGCAATGTATATATATAGTCTCACCTCAAGATTAGTCTTTTGCTAGCATGCTTTTCCCTATTCCGGAAAAGCATGCATGCAATGTATTTTATAAGATTCAAGTAAGACATGCAGCGCTGTATAAAATCAAGAGCATTGAGAAAGAGATTTAGGTACTTGTAAGAACTGGTACTAATTTTTGGGACACCCGGTACAGTCATATGCCATGAAACGTATAACACAAATTTTATGGACGATCCCTGTCATTAGTACAGCAAGAATATGACAAGCTCTGCAATGTTTACCCGCGTTAGATGCTTCATTCTTTCCAATAAATGTTGGAATTGAACTTGCGGAAGGTCTGGGTAATATTTTACTTTAATTGATTCGTTAGTTATGTCATCTTTCTTGTAAAATTGTTGATTAGCAATGCCGTTTAGTAACCCCAACAAGTTATCGTCGTCCATTGTTATTATACCTACAGTGTGTCGCAAAAATAAAATGCCTTGGACTAAATATTACCTTTTATGATTTTAGATTGAAATATGGCATCAATCACTGCTAGGCTCAGTGTGTTAGGTGAAAATGGCTATGGGGAACCAGAACAAGATGCAAATTCTGCATTAACGGAATTAGATAAAGGTATACATGCCACAGTATACTAGTATAGATCACATTTTATAAAGATTGCTCTAGCTCTCTTCACGGTATTTCGTGAGGAGACTGTATCGTTTAATATCGCGATGCTATTAAATTCATATTGATTCAGGATTAAGGTCAGGGAAGAGTGGCGACCAGTGTGAAGCAATTGTCAGGTTTCCTCGCTTGTTTGGCAAATATCCATTTCCAATTCTCATTAATTCTGCTTTCCTGAAGCTCGCTGATGTTTTCCGACTAGGGTAAGCTCATATATAATAAATTTTACTATCAAAATTTCTCATCACCATCAACCTTGACATTTTTCATACAGATTGATTTAATATTGTAATACTGTTGTTAATCATTTCAGAAATAACTTTTTACGTTTATGTGTCTTAAAAGTCACTCAGCAAAGCCAAAAACATCTAGACAAAATCTTGAATGTTGATGAATTTGTTCGAAGAATTTATGCCGTAATTCATAGCAATGATCCTTTAGCCCGTGCGCTTACATTGAGGTTAATTTTGATTATGTTAAATACATTGTTTTTGAAATAACAATTTAATAGAATGTACTCAACGAAACTGGCAATTTCATTACATTTTTCAGAACTTTGGGAAGTATTGCATGTATAATTCCTGATAGAAAGAATGTTCATCACACCATACGTAATAGCCTTGACTCTCATGATGCAGTTGAGTTAGAAGCTGCCATTTTTGCAACTGAGAAATTTGCTTCATATTCAAAGTAAAAATTTGTTTCGTATAAATTTTATAACTAAATAAGGTCTTTTTTAAATATAAGGCATTGGGATTTAATTTTTCATAGATCTTTCGCTTCTAATATCTGTGGGAAAATCAGCCAAATGATTGAAGGTTTAGCAACACCAGTTGATATGAAGTTGCGTCTTATTCCTATTTTTCAACATATGCATCATGATGCCCAAACTGCTGCCACGGTATTGATTTTATTTGTTGCTCAAGTTGTATTTTTAGTACTCTGGACAATATTACATTTTGTAATACTGGTTAACAGAACTAAATTTATATTTAAAAATTGATGTAGCCACCAATTTGCATTTTTTGTTTTCAATATTAAATACTAACTGGAAAAGTAGAGAATTTGCTCAAATTTAAATGGTGGAAATCAAATAACTACAGTATTTCCTTTAAAAAAAATAGAAAAACGTTTTCATTTAACACATTTTGCTAAATAATTGGTCAAAATTTAAAGTGATTATGTTAACCGAACACTGAAAAAATGTCTATGTACACTTTTATAGTTAAATTATTTCATTTGCTTATTCCCTGTGCTTTTAATTCCCATTTTATTAGGTCCGCAAGTTATGCAAGGATCTTTTGCCTACGTATCCTGCCCAAAAATTTGTTGTTGTCACTTTGAATACTCTGACTCAGTTGGCAGCAGCAGCAACTATTGACATCCCAGACCAAATCTCCTTACTGCTTCAATATTTAGAAACTGATCCTAGACATTCGGTAAAAAATCTTGTTTTTAAAAACCTTAAATGTTTGGCCGAAAAAGGTGCCCATATGTGGGGCAAAAATGACGTTCAGGTATGGCAGCTATTCTCCGAACTATTCCTAATTCGATTGACGTGTATTAGTTTAAATTGTTCTATTGGTTTCAGGTTGTTTGTCAGTTCACCTTAGAAACACCTTATAAAGAATTGAAGTATCTATCATTGGGTGTAATGGTCGCTTTGGCTAAGACAGTGGCTGTTCAGAAGTTTGATATTAGCTCAGGTATGGAATAAGGAACTATTATTCATATTTTTTTCTGGGTATGAACAACAAATCTTATGCAAGATATTCGCTGAAATTATATAGGGTCTCCGTTCTTGACATTATGCGAAGAATTGTGTTATAACAATGATGTAACAGTTGCTGCGAAAACGATCGAACTTCTCACTCAAGTGGCTTTATATTCATATCAAGGTAGGCCCCTACCTCATATATGTAATGTTTATCGTTACTTCCAGGTGAAGCTAGAATTATTTCCTAGAAATTCAGAAAAAAAAATTATGATATCATTAAAGACAACTTCAAAAGAAATATTAATTAGAAAGGATTTGGGGATCAAGGTATTATAGTAAATAATACCAGGTCAACTTAATTTTAATAGTAACTTTCATCCAAATTAAAAAAAAAACATTGCAAAGTTATAATAAATATGTTAATTTATTTTAAAAAAGAATGCCTGACTTTATAACCTTTGTATCCTACAGAACATGACATTGTTCCCTGCAAGAACATACAGGGTGATCAGTTAGAAATGACCCAAAAGTAAGACGCTATATCTTTCCAATCAATTATCAGATTCATTTAAAATTTCAAGCCCAAATTCTACAAACATGTAAATTGAATTGTTATATCTGTACGTTTTTGCTTAGACATGCTACAAAATTTAATATTTCACAATTACAAGTAGCTGGTAGAGAGACTTAATTTCATTTTTCAGCAAGATGCGCCTGACTTATTCAATAAACCATCGAGAATTGGTGTGGTCGTGATGGACCAATACCCTGGCTCCTAAATTCCTCTGACCTAACTCCCCCTTCCCCAATAACTTTCTATGATGGTTTCTTAAGAATATTATTTCTTCCCAACATCTGCAGGATACTGATGATTTGAAAACCAAAATCTGTGCGACATTTGAAATTCGATCAGCAGAAATGTTTGCTAATACATGGGGAAATATAAACTTTCATTATGACCTAGGCCTGCACGTCACGGAGGCAACGTTGAGATCTAAAGTGACTTTATTAAAAACCTACATGTTTGTGGTATTTGCACTCCAATTTTGAAATGACTCTGACAATTAGTTTCAAAGTTATAGCATTTTATTTTGGTGTCGTTTCTAACCGATCACCCTGTATTTTAGCAACGTGTCTTTAATAAGTATATATATTTAGAAAATTTACTTGCAAATTAAGTCATTTAATTACAAATTATTTTGTAGAAGATCATGTTGTAGATGACTATGATATTTTCCAAGAGGCAATAATGGCTGTTGAATCACTTCTGTTAATGATTACATCTGGAGTGAATGACTTATCCACAAGAAATGCATTGAAGGTAAAGTCAAAATTCAATTTGCTTCAATTATCCATTGAAATTTTGTACAGAACTGCAACACATTTAAATATTTAAAATTTTCAGAGCGGGTTGCTATGTGCTGTCAGTTTGTGTGAAGCAGATTCAAATGTTAGCCACCAATTCGTTGATTCAATTGGGTCGCTTGTTGCAACAACTTCAGGTTTACATCTAAAATATGATACATCAGCTTGCTTGTGAAAAAAT
This sequence comes from Proteroiulus fuscus, assembly GCA_034700285.1. Lineage (NCBI taxonomy): Eukaryota > Metazoa > Arthropoda > Diplopoda > Julida > Blaniulidae > Proteroiulus > Proteroiulus fuscus. The sequence continues at coordinate 12,881 of JAQIXP010000237.1, read as the reverse complement.
GCTGATAGAATCCTGTTGCATTTCTTTCTTTTTTTAATGGCTTCAATTACATTGGCTATCTCGCATCAACAGTTCACAAAAACTGTCATCCTTCCATTTGTTTTACCTTAGGTCAGACAACGGTTTTATTATGTGAAGCTCTTGCTGCTATGGCCAGCCGTAAAGCGGGAATATTAAGCTCAATGGCGATTGTTCTTTTGGAAACACTCAAAAAAGTGTTGGAAGGGAACAATGATAATACGAACGAGCAGGATAAACAGCTTGCCGTCATTCTTTCCACGTTGATATTTCAAGCTGCCAAAGACAGGACAAGCCTGAATTCCGATTTGGAAGCTGTCACATCCTTGACAACCCAAGTTTGCGATTCTTGGGCTTGCTACAAGATTGGACGACAGGCTGCCCGCTATGGCCATCATTCAATGGCAGCTATCATTTTCTCCAGCTTGACCAATAGGGTTTGTTCTGAACATTTGCATTTTTGGCTCGTCGGTCTCCTGGACTTGTGTTCTGGCGAGAGTAGACTGGGTCTATCTGCCGATGGAGAATCTTCGATGCACATTGATCATTTGACTCAGGCGGTCACTCACTACATGCGGGGTTTGTCAGCATTGAAGGTAAATAGAAAAGGGATCCAATAGGTGTTTCCAACCAGAAAAAAAGTGTTTTTTAAAACTAAAAATTGTATACTTTTATTAACTCATTAGGCTGCTACTACACCAACTCATACGCTCCTCTTTCAATGTGAATATGCTCGACTCAGGAGCGAAATGTTACAAGCTCACGTACAACTCATAAATGCATGTAATAGCTTCAAAATGTCACCGCCACCCGCAATTTCGGCATCATTGGCTGCTGCTACTAGAGACGAACTCAATCGTTGCGGCCGTATTGCCACTCAGGTTGATTAAGTTAATTCATAATAACTGATCATATCATGGGCCGTGTTTGCCCTCTTGTTAATTAGCTATTTTTGCAGCTTCGAAAATCAGTCAAAGAATTTCGGAATGTGGGAGAAATGTACGGAAAATTATATCAATCCTATTTTGATATGGATCCGCTGACACTGACAAATATCTTAGTGTATCCTTTCCTCCTGTTATGAAAATGTAAATATTAATTCAAGGTGAATTGTCCAGAATAAAGTTGTTTTTCAAAATGGGGCTCAGTGCACATGCATATTCCAGGAAATCAAATGTAATTGGCAAGTGCTTTGAGACCCATTTTGTAACAAAATTTCTTCAGGGCCATGAGGCTTTAAATCAATTACAAATGGATAAACTTATATTATTTTCTTGAACTTCTTTCACTAATACCACAGCCTACAGCAGAGTTGTTTTCTAATGTCACATTCAATAGAAAACATAGCGCTAAAATCGCAAAACATTGGATTTATGAGCATGGATGAGGAGAACACTTTTGACGTGACGCTCGAATTGCCGAAACAACACTTAATGCAAAGCATTGAAATCCAAGGAATTGTGAATGCCAGTAGGCGTGCCTTTGCCCTGGCCCAAGATGTAGCTTTGCACACGGATCTCAAACTCATAGCATTCGAGGTATGACTTCATATTTATCAAAAGTCCAATGCTTGATTTATTTGCTTTTGGATTTTTAGAGTTGATTGGTGATGTCGTTCTAGCACATTGACACTATTTTGGAGATATCTCAAATTTTAACCGATGTTCCCTTGTGCTATCCAAGGTTTTTTTTCCAGTCCTTACAATCAACGAGTATCAAGGTAATTGTTTTATTCTTAAATTATTAAACAGACTTAATAAGGTCATAATGAAATGCCAAGTAATTTTTTACAATGTAGGATGAACCCTAAATTCTATTGTTTCTTAACTATAGCTTGCTATATCGCCTCAACCAAGGGTTCCAGGCGAACCAATTAATGTGCAGAGTAATTCCCATTTGGCTTTAAAAGTTGAAGGAATAGTTCAGCACGCCTCTCGTTCAGGACAATTCCGCCACGTGAAAAGTGTGGTCATTACGGTGAATTCTCAGCCTCAGATTCGTCATCAAGTAAATCTCGATTGTAAAGTAAGGAATGCATTCATTTAGCTATTGTTATAATTTTTATGGTTATATGTCAAAAGAGCTAAAGCATTTGGGCAATATATTTGACCAAAATTTAAAGGCTAAATCAAAATGAGAGTGAGTAAATAAAAGCTAATGTTAAAAATAACCAATGTATAAAACTACAATGAAAAAATGAAAATTATTGATCAGCTAAACTGGAGATTGAAATTATGAGTGATCCCTCATTGGAAAATGTTGCTATTGATGTTGTTGATGGAAAATGAACTCTTTATAGACCTAAAGTTTGCAAATTTTCTGACTTTTCATGTAGTACCACTTAAAAATTATAAACTATATTAATATTACAGATAATAATATGAAATAGTATTATTTCAATTAAATAAGATATGTTAGAATAGCATTATTCAATTACTTACAGTAAACTTTTAATTTTGATGTTGTGTGGCAAGAACACTACTGAAATATTTGTTTTCTTTTAAAGTGATCAATGCTTATGAGTTAGTCTGACATTGATGATCTACAACTTCATATCTATATATTTACAATAACTTTGACAATATTAAACGCCTACATAGATTCCTAAGGCAGTGTTGCACATACAATATGTGTATTTCTATGTTATTTTGACCATGTATCATTGGATTCGTCATTGTGCCTATCTTCCTCAAAATTCATCATATTATGGTAACTGCAACCACTCGTGGTTAAGGCAGGGTCAAAGTTGCCGATATCCCCATACACATTGCATTGCTTTCTTTTTGGCACATGCAATCTGCCCATACGATCAAACTTGTGGACAATAATGTATATAGAACATTTTCAACATCCCCTTTATTAAAAAAAATTCATAATTAACGTTTATATATACTTCCAGAAGTTTTGGCCTTATTTATTCTACATAACTTACAAAAGTGAAGACCACTTTCTAATGTCAGTGATTCTTTGTGTATGTTTGTGAAGCAAACGTTTTTTTTGTGTGAATGTGTTTTAGTTTATGCTCTATCGATTTTTAGATATTGGTGTTTTTAGCCCAATTTTACTTTCTCTCATTTTAGTTTAATCTTTATGAGTTGATCTTAATGCGTTAATGCAATAAGCCCTTTTGACTTGATATAAATTTTTTTATACCAATTTATTTTAAATCATAAAATTTGAAATTTTATATGTTATAGTTGAATCATGATGGTGCATCCAATAACATGTCACAGACAGTTAATCCTCATAATGATTACTTTAATGCACAATTTTTGCTTGCATTTTCAATGACTGGGGTGCATTTAATTGTGGTGGACGTGGCCGTTTTAGATGAAAACGGAGAGCTGTGGAAAACTGGACCAAGATATGTTATGTCTGCAAAGCTGTTTGATGATTCTGGTGGGGTACAAAAAGCAGGTGGATCAGCTGGGCGATCAGGATTTTCTGCCAGATATTAAATACATTCATGCATTATAACAATTCATTGGATATACTTTTGTTAAAAGTACACCATTAAAATTAGTATATAATGTGAGAAAGTAATTAAAATTTTTAACAATTCTGTTGGATTCAATTGTTAAAATTAATTCTGAGGTGAGGGGAATGGGATAGATAGAGGAATTATAAGCAACTTTTGTTACCAATTTTATAGTAAAAAATTAAAAAAAATTTGTTTGAATTGCCCAATAGAGCGAAATAATTTGGCTTATTTCCTACACTTATGACATAATTTTAAGCAACCGGTACAGTACATTATTATTTCTACAAAGTCCAAATTATATAATATTTTTAAAGCTCATCATAGTTTGCATTTTTTTTAACCAATTAGGTAAATAAAAGTGAAATCATTATTAGTTGGTGGCCGGTATATATTCACATTTTGCAAGCTATAGGCCTATCTTAATTCTTTATCTCATTATTTTATGTGTTTGAAACTTATATATAGGCCTAGGCCCTTGACTTTTTTTTTAAGATTGTTGCACTCAGTAACGGCATAACAAGTACATGTAATAATTATGAAGATAAGGCGCATTAAGAAAAATATTTTCTCCAGAAATTTAATGCCCAAAATGTATATATTTTAACTATTTATAACATTATGCCAATACTGGCATATTTGTGCAAACCAATCAGCCAGTAGAATGACCTTAGTCTTAGTATTAAACAAACCAATAATATAATAAATAATTTATTAAATATTATTAAAAATAATATAGAAAAATGATATTCCCGCCACAGCCGTAGGCCATGTTTGCATGGTACGATTAAGGTGACGTCATTCGCTCTGATTGGTCAGTGCCTTTCTTTTAAACGTTCAGACTGCGTTTTCATTGCCGCATTGTTTGAGTCTGGGTTGACGTGCATGGTGTTGTTTAATTATCATAATTAAAAAGTTTGGCGAGAAAAGACAAAATATGGCGTAAGTATTAATATTAGTTACACGGGTGAATAATAAATTATTATGTATATAATTATATGCAGGGTATAATCAATAACCGGTAGGCCTACATCTAAAATGTGTGAAATGAAAAGCATGGTGGACCCAAAGCATTGGATTCGTCGACACTGGGAAGGTGCTACCGTATATCATACAGCTATGCTCCGTCTCCCCCTAAGTTGACAAATTTTTACTATAGGAATACGTGAGGCAGGGCTGGCAAGCCTAAAATTTGTCAACTTAAGCTGATTTAGAGTATAAGATTCAATGGTTGAGGTGTCCATTTTTAAAAAATGCCGGCCAGATATATAATATTTTGGCATAAGTTATGTTTATGGACGCCACATTGGGTGTGCTACCCATTACCTGATATATTGATCGATCGTCATTAACCCCAGTGAAAATACCAACTGCATGGTATCTTCACCTATACTCTGTCCAACCTCAAGATTAGTTTTTGAGTATTGGGAAAAGCATGCTAGCAAAAAAATAATCTTGAGGTGAGCTCAACAAGATTATAGTATGATTCTTATTTAGGCTGCATATATTTATGAGGAATATATATTCCTCATAAAAGTTTTGTTCCTAAATGCGGCTCAATGCACGTGTGAATCACATTTCGTTTGTTATAATATGGACTTGCATTTAACTCCACTTTGGAACAAAGTCTGAGCTGGGTTGGTTGAGTAGTTAGCACTCCCACAGGTGGCAGCTCGGGGAACCTGGGTTCTCTTCCCTAGGTAGTCTGCCTTGACTGTAGTATAAGTACGAGTCTTCCACGATCCCTCCAGGCGAATGCCGGGGCAGTACCACTAAAAGCCAGCCACGACCGCATTCCTTCCCTTGTTACTCTCCTCCAGCTCTTCTTCCTCCCTTACTTTCCTCAAAGCCTTCAGGCATTTGTAGCTGAGCGTTTAAGATTTAATTGTCTCAGTTGCGTTAATTGCCTGTGAAATTCCACCCCACCACCACCACCACCACTTTGAAACAACGTTTGTGAGGATAATGCAGTTTTAATATAGGCCTATATATATATATATAGGCTATACCGGTACGGTATGTTAAATCAACAAGACCAGTACATGCATTTTTTAATATTTTTAAAAATATTTTATCATTGATGTTCGGGGATATATTGTTGATTACCGGTATATTAAGTGTGGTTTTTTTTAAAGCTATATTAAGTGTGGTTTTTTTTAAAGCTATATTAAGTGTGGTTTTTTTTAAAGCTATAAATAAATTTTTCTTTAAAATGGGGCTTGCTGCACAGTGTCAAATTTTTTGATCTATCTTGCTGCTGATATATAAAAATAGGTATTGTTTTTTTTTATTATTTAGAGCGGTAGTTACTAAACCAAAAAGTGAAATGACTCCGGAGGAGCTTGCCAAAAGAGAAGAAATTGAATTCAATACTGGACCATTGAGTGTGATATTTGATTCAGTGAAAAACAACACACAAGTGCTAATAAATTGCCGAAATAACAAGAAACTCTTAGGCAGAGTAAAAGCCTTCGATAGGTAAAAATACTTATTTAATAATGCTCAATCATTCTTGTGCTTGCACTAGCTACTACCTCGTACCTATTGAGAAATTAGGCATTTACAATATTGCATCCTGACATGTCACGTTTAATAGCAGGCTATCATTTTACATACCAATGTGTTACTCCATTATTCATTGATTGACTTGATACTTGACCAAATAAATGACACATACATTAATCACTTTGATTGACTTTAGGAGCATTCAAATTATCATGAAGGTTACATAATATTTTAATTAAATTTATGTTACATGGGGTGAGGGAGGGTATAAACATAGTACAAAATTTAGCCTTTATTCATAATATTTGAATCGAGCCTATTTGGATGAGTGGTTAACACTCCTGTCCAGAACTCGGGAGACCTGGGTTCTCTTCCCAAGGTAGGCTATCTTGACTCTGTTTTCTTGGTTTTCCATAGTCCCTTCAGGCAAATGCCTGCACAGTACAGCTAGGAGTCTATAGGCGCCTCATGCTCTTCTTCCTCCCTTCCTTTTACTCAAAGCCTGCAGACTTTGCACTATGTCGTCTACAGTTGAGCATTTATGGTCGCCTTAGTTGCATTGCCCATGAAATATGACCTCGCCAACACCATCACATAATATTTGAATGCTCCCTTAAAAATGTCTACGTATGTGCTTTTGAATAAGACTCCATTAATATGCTTCGCTAACGCATACTAATATTAAGTGTCTGAAGAAAACTGTTCCGTTTTTTTATATAAATTTTTTTTGGGTGGAATGGTATTCTGATGTTTTTTATTGCTTACACGATTATCCAAAAAATCTAATAATATCAATTATCAATGTTGAAGCTCTGCCATATATTATTGATGTAATATTTGTAAGCAATTGACCCAATGAATAATCCTGCATTTTGTTATTTTAAAGGCATTGCAACATGGTTTTGGAAAATGTGAAGGAAATGTGGACGGAGCTTCCAAAGACAGGTAAAGGTAAGAAGAAGGCAAAGCCTGTGAGCAAGGATCGATATATTTCAAAAATGTTTTTGCGTGGCGATTCGGTAATTCTCGTGTTGAGAAATCCATTGGCCGGACAGAAGCAGTAAATATCCCAAATGAACTGTTATCATTTCATATTTGTATTTTGAAGCAACATACCTTTCTACCATTTAATTATTTCTACTCATAAGAAAATAAAACTTTTTCATTTCCAAAGAAATTGTCACCAGTATGATATGACAAATTTACACTAATGATTGGGTAAAATTAAAGAATACATAAAAGTACGTATATTTATAATCTTTTATTCAAAACTTTAAAAAATATTAAAAAATTTAAAAGTTGTCAATTCAAATTTAAGCATTGATCCAAATGATTATTGATTGCACTTTCTGGAACCCTTAAATGGCATGCAGGACATGGAACTAACACACTAACATCCACATCGGTAATGTTCACTTTTGCTCCTGCAGAAGGATTTTGCTGTTTAGGCCTTGGGTCATCGTCGTCATCATCAGAAATAATCCAATCGTACAGTTCCTTGCCAGACATGGTACCTGCTTTAGGAGCACCTTGTTTATCCCCTTTCTTCAACTCAAGGTTATTTCCTATAGACTTATTTGCATTTTGGGTTTTAAGGATTGAACCAAAGTATACATCTATGTTCTTTTGTGTACCACTTCCTTTTGGGGATGTAGCATTTAGCTTAGCTGGTGAATCACAGGTTTTTGTGCTATTATTTGTGAGTATATCACTAGTTCTCGTTCCATTTATAGATGCAAGAACGGGTGTCACAGCCTTACTCTGAACTTGTTTTAAAAACTTTTCAATGGATGCTAAGCGATGAGAATCATCCTTAGTCTCGTGCGAGCCCAGTACGTGTCCTTGGCCAGTGAAAAGTCGTGCAGCATTACGTTGCGCTGGTTCGGCCTGTTTATGTGGCATTTCTAAATAAGAATACTCATTAATCTAAATAATGAAAGCATAGTCATTAAATGCTAGGGAATCCTATATTACCGGTTTCTGATGTAGACTGAAGCTCCTTGAATTTTCTTTTTGCACCTTTATTAGTGGCTTCTGGGCTCCTTATTTTTGTGAAAATGCCATTGCAATCCTTTTGGTGGTCGTTCCACCACGTATCGTTGGGTCCAGGAGCTCTGTTCATTGCTCTCTTAACTAACCCGAAATAAGGTTTGCGATTTTTACAAGAACCATTACATTGCCACCAGTGTTTTCGATATTCTTCAACTTCATCATGAAAAGTGTGATAGACCTAATAATAATGCATGCATAAGTTTCAGTCCATCAAACAGCCTACTTTAACTGTTCAAGCTGTAGTATACCGTGATATTGGCTCCTGAAAGTTTGTTGATTTGGTGCATGTGCTTCAGAAATTCAGGTCCATGAGCATCATGATCCTAAGGAATATTAAATGTTTAAAATTTTAATTTATTGGTGCTTCACCAAATTGGATGAAAGCTATCTTCATTTGATTAGTAATAACGTTTATACTGAAACCGAGCAAAACAAATGGCGTAAATATCCCACTACTGGCCATTACAAGTAGTGGGGTATTTACGCCGTTCTTTTGCTCAGTTTCAGCATAATTTACTATATAAGTGAAATTTTTGGGGCAAATATTCAAGTATTGCCACTGCTTAACCTGGCAGCCTCTGTAAAATAGATGAAGATGCTTAATTTTTCCTTTATTAAAATCATTGTTGAACTGGAATATATTTTAAAATCCAAATAGTTTTTGGTGAAATTACCTTCGTAAAAAGGACTACCTGTGATTTCATATCTGTGGGGCTCAACAGCTCAGCTGTTGTACAGTTGCCTATTTAGCATTCATTATTGACACTGATGAAAGTACGTAGGCTTCAGTTCCATTCTAAATTTTAATTTTTGCTTATAACTATAAAATTTGCTAGTAATTTCTCTTAAAAATACATTCAAATCATGCTCATCTATGTTCAATAAAAGAAAACCAGTACTAAAATTTTAAAAAAGAATGATTCAGGCATTTTATCCATTTTTTAATGTTTTTATTTTCCATAGGCTGTCATGTTAATAAGTGTTTAAACTCTTGGACACTTGTACTTTTGTCTTTTAGGATACATGTTGTTACTTAAGAAAAAACTGCTAAATTTCCCCAATAAAAATCGCTTATACAATAAAGAAAAGGGCATTATTTATCAAATAAGAAAGGATTCATTTCGTTTGGTGAGGCATTCATAACCTTGACCTGTTCCAAAAGTAATAATATATCTTTCTAAAATTGCATTAAAATGTCAACGTATTTTCAAAGGGCATACCTTATTATTATGAGTTACAAACAAGTAGGCATGAATCATCTCATGCTATAAATAAGAAATCTGAAGTAAATTACATTGTATTGGCATCTACAGTGTAAATGTATGTGAGCCAAATATCCTTATAAATATTCGGTGAAATTTACCAACAATGTTTGAACTAAATCCTTGCGTGGTCTTAGCCTCAATAAAGGTGCACTCAGTCGTATTGAGCATAGTCCACTTCGTCCCTCGTAACAGCACAAACCAGCACAGCTGTTTAAAAACACTATAATACTCAGAATACATATAAAAAGGTTAAATTTGAATATGGATGAAGCATACAGTGTCATTTTTGGGCTCCACTTCACTTCACAACAAGACAACTTTCCATTAAAATAAATGCGATCAAATTCTCGAAATAAGGCATAAATATCTGGCGTAGGATCGAATAATTCTAAAGAATCATCAACAACATTGTGTCCTTCATTAGGTCTTCTAGCTAAAAGAAGCAACGAGAGCGTGTAATTATTTGCTGAGAGCATAGCTTTAGTTACCAGCAACTACTAAAGGTGCATTCTCCTGATGAAATTTTAGATTTAAAAATGCAACTAGATGCATGTGCAAAGAATACAATAAAGATCCGTTTAATTAACTGGAAAAAATTAAAATTTATCTGCTTACGTATAGGATACGACCTGGGAAGTACAGTTTCAACAGAAAGCAGAAACACCGAGGTTTTTGGGACTTTGGTCACGAAAACTAGGAATTTTTGCATTCTTTTTAAACCGACTTCCGAGGCTATACATACACTATAGGAATTTTACAGTGGCATAGCCATGATTTTTGTTTGGAGGTTCATACTGTAGATTTTTGAGTGGCCGAGAGGGGCTCCACAACCAAATGGTGGAATAGGCGTAATTCAACTCCTAAATGTTGAGATTAAGCCCCTCGATACGCACCAGAGACTTAATATTGCAAATAAGCACAGGTATCGGAGTGATGGTCGCTGTAAGGGTTTTCTGTAGGGAGGAAGTAGTCATACGGTCCCCCTCTCGGAGGGGGAATTTTTTTTTAAATATCCATCCAAAGACATAAATTTTACTTCTAACACTAACACTTATTCAATAAAACTAATTTCATTAATGTAAGTATATACCATTAAGAACAGGTATTGTGAATTTTTCTAAGAGGAAGAGGGGGGGGGGAATTAAACCCTTCAACCCCGAACCTTCCCCCCCCCCCCCCTTCCCCATTCCCGGTCAAATATCATACAGTACTAAATGGACGATGAATGGCATTATGGCAGTACACAAAGTACGTATGAACAATTTTAATATTTTTTACTTGTGCTATCCTCTTCGTAAAATTCATTTTGTAACTGTAGAGCAAGTGCTAGGTCTGCATCAGAAGCTAAATCCATTTATAAAAATTATTAAAAATTAGTAAGTATAAACTTTGCAAATACTTTCAATTGGTAACAAAAACTTGAGTATAATATCTGGTTAGACAAATGAAACCTGAGAATAAACCCATTCTACGTTAGGATTTTGTTGGGATTTTGGCTACGCGTGAGCAGACGTTAAATAACGTGATTTGGCCAGCTACGCCACCTATTTCCTTAAGTGTTAGACTTGGAAATGTTTACTATAGACGTGCTTGTGTGTTTGCGAAAGATTGGATTTTTCAAAGGATATTAAATGTTAACGTATTAAATCATATTGGCGGCTATTAAGGTAAGATTCAATTCGTCAATAAATATTTTCGAAGCAAAAGTAATGCGAAGTTGAGTTGGCTTATCTGTTGGAATTTCAATGGAATGCGTTGGTCTTTTGATCCTTTTGGTCTTCAGGGTTTTCGGCGTCGTAGACGTTGTTGACCTGACTGTTGACCATTGCAAAATCAAGCTAAAATTAAAATATTCCAACTAGCGAATTCTTATAATTATTTAAGCAGTTTGTAACATTTTGTAAGTGTAATCTGCATATCTTTGAGCTTCACTGAAGGTTTATTTCAGCCTTCCTTCATTCCTTCATTAATCGAACTGTTTGGCTTGGGCTAATGAGTGCCCAAGCGTGATTTGCCAATCGAAATTTTTATAATTGCCTTCTAGGAAAGAATGAATGAAAATGAAGTTTTTGTCAAATGAAATACTTCATTATATTTTGGACAAGAGTAAATGTAGGTCAGTTCGATGTAATAAGTACCGCAATAGGAAATTGTTAAATGTAGGGCTACTGTACACTTCACTTGACTGAACGGAAATTTCTGTGAGTGCTTGAGCACATGTACAGTCATGGTACTGTACAGTATGCATGCTGATGAACAACTCAAGAAACTTTACTGCGCCATTGCAATGTCAACATATTTTTCATTGAATAACATGAAATATAAGTTCCTATATTGTTGATAAGTGTTTATCCTCATAATTTAGGTTAGGTTAATTTCGAGCCCCATGTGTTTTGTACAAACCATTCATGGGTGCCCTAATTATAATAATATTTGTAGTTTCATTTATATGAAGTTGTAGGTTCAATTCCTATTACAGTAATACTAATTATCTGGACTGTTCTAAAAGTTTTCCCGTTGGAAGATCTTTCAATGTAACATATTAGGCTTCACCTTAAAAATGTACCAGAAAATTGTTCTGTGACACAGGTTATAATTTGCAAAACAATTGAAGTAAACTGGCAGCTAGCAATTTGTGAAAGGGACCAAAAACACCTGATATTTTAAAATTTGTTAAAGTAGATGCCACTTACACATATAGGTCTATATTACTTATCATTGAGCCACGTAACATGCTCACAATTTTTTTTAATTTAGATGAAAGTAATTTGTGAAATTGCTGTCGGTTTATTGCCACTTTAAATGTATGGAAACTGTTAAATTTTGTCAGTTTGCACATGTATCCAGCTTATTTTGCATGAACAGAGCCACGGTGATCTAGTGGTAACACCCGCCTGACATTCAGGAGACCTGGGTTCAATCCCCAAGGTCGGCTGCCTTGACATGGTTTTAGTGGTTTCCATGGTCTTTCCAGGCAAATGCTGGAGCAGTTCCCATCAGTCGACCACGACTGCACTCACCCTCCCTTCCAAGTAGGTGCATAAACTTTAAAGAGCCATAAAAACTCGTAGCCCGAAACAGAAATGTGCAATGTATCACAACCAAGAATGTTGCAACTATTCCAAATCTTTCATATAATAACCTATTAAAATTCCATAGATGAGTGATTGGAAAGGTAATGCTAGTTATTGTAGGCCTATCAATTATTAATTGAACTTTACAAATTCCTTCCTGTGGTTGATGCAGTTAGAATTGAATGTGATAATCAAATGTCTAAAAACTCGTAGTAGACCTACTTATGTCGTTAGTGAGAACTTCAATGTCCATAGAATTTTCTTACTAGAATGGAAATTATGTAGTTAAGAGAATACCCAGGTAATTATTTGATTTAAAACGTAAATGGAGCTACAAAACTAATTGTTAAGGGGGTCGTCCACACTTTTTAGAGCATGCATGCTCTTTTTTGAATTTCTATGTTAAATAAATGTACAAATTTCTCAATAATGGCTAAACATAAATTGATGGGGTTTGATTTTTATGAAGGACAATTAAATTTACTAAAA